>LZPO01097188.1:11046-21303 GCA_001675575.1 Neotoma lepida | reverse complement strand
GACTGGATATTGTAAATGTAATTCTTACTTGATAAACTGTTTTCATTACATATAGTTTTAGTATGTTAAAGTTAAAACCTTCATTTTTAATTAGACTAAAAGGGGGAAATGCTGTGAAATACTGTGAAGATGTTTTAGTCTCATTGGTTTAATAAGGAGCCAACTGGCCAATAGCTAGGCAGAAAGAGGTTAGGCAGGACAGCCAGACTGAGAGAACACTGGGAAGAAGGAGGGCGGAGTCGCCAGCCAGATGCAGAGGAAGCAGGAGATGAACATGCTGCGCTGAAAAAGGTCCCACCATGTGGTAGAGAGTAGATAAGAAATATGGGATAATTTAAGCTGAAAGAGCTGGTTAGTAACAAGCCTAAGCTACTGCCTGAGAATTTATAATTAATAATAAGTCTCTGTGTGGCTATTCAGGAGCAGGCTGGTGGCACAGAAAAGTCCACCTATACCCACACCAAAGAGCTGTCTGAGCCTCGAACCAGCCACTTACCTTTAAAAGCTCTAGATTCCCCTCCTTTGCCATGGGCACGCCCTTCTTTACTGGATACCCCATTCGAACAGGCAGAGGAACAGCAGAGGGTTTAAATGGCGCAGCAACAGGGTAAACACTGGGCCAGTCCTGGTCAACATCCATCTTCTCCGTCCTAGGAGGTAGTGCCTAAGAAACACGAAATACTTAAAATTTTTAAATATAAACATATTCTTTAATTTTAAGACAAGAGCTGTAACTAAGATACATAAAAGCTGCAAAAACTGATTTCCAGGACTGTGAGAAACTAGGAAAGTGCTTACTGTGCANACCNGGCAACCTGAATTTGACCCTGAGAATCCACAAGGTGAAAGAAAAGAAGCAAGCTGGCAGACTTGTCCTCTGACTTCCACACTCCATCTGTGGCACATATGCTTGCACACTACACACATATATGACAAGTAAACTAGACTCATTTCCAACAAATTTGTTGCTTAAGTAAAAAACACTAACTCAGCATAAAGATCTCTGCACAGTTGCTTCAAACTATGACAAGCTCTCCATTAATGTCACATTTCCTTCACAAGAATTCAATTTATGAAGCTTATAAAATATGTTTATGAAGTTTATAAAAAGTATTTTTAAAGTATATTTTAAAATAGTTTTTAAAACTTCAATGATGTAAGCCAATACACAAGGAAATGTAAGAACTTGGAGACAGGGCTGGGGATGTGGCTCAGTGGCACAGTGTCGCTTAGCATGCGCAAAGCCCTGGACTGGACCCCAGCCACCAGGTATGGTGGTAGATNCCGTAACACCAGCACCTGGAAGGTGATCAGAAGTTCTGGGCCAGGGGCTAGAGAGACGGGTCAGCAGCTAAAAGCACTTGCTGCTTTTGCAGAAGACCCGGGTTCAGTTCCCAGCACCCACATGGTGGCTCATAACTGTCTGTAACTCCAGTTCCAGACAATCTGACACCCTCTATGTCCTCCTTGGATACCAGGCACACACATGGTACACATATACACATATGGGCTAAACATACACACAAAATAAAATTAATAAATATTTAAACTTTTTTTAAAAAAAGTTCTAGGTCATATTTCTTACGCAGCAAGTTTAAGGCCATCCTGGGCTGCAGGAGANCCTGCCTCAAGAGGAGGAGGAAACAGTAGGGGTGGGGGAGTGGGAAGGAATCTGGGAATAAGAGAGATAAGAGAGCATAAATATTTAGTGGCCAGGGAGATGGCTCAGCAAGTAAGGTGCTTGCCACAAACCTGACTACTCGAGTTCAACCCCTGGANCCATAGAGTAGAGAGAACTGCCTCCTGGAAGCTGTCCTCTGACCTTCATACATGTGCCACAACTCACACATACATACACATTCACAATTTTTAAAAAATTTAATAATATAGAGGAAGCACTTTGAGATAAACTAATCAAAGTTAAACAGATTTAAAAATACATAATGTCTCCAAGCCCGAGATAAATGACTTGAAAGCTTAGTCAATCACATTAACACACTGGTACGTATTTAAAAGTGTTACACAGAAGGNGATGTCCTCCATACAAAAAGTAGGGTTTGGGGTTAAANGCATGGCTCAGTGGTTGAGAGCATTTGCTGTTCATGCAAAGGACCCAAGTTCTGTCCTCAGCACCCACATCAAGTGGCTCACAACCACCCAAAACTCCAGTTCCAGGGAGCTGATGTCCTCTTCTGGCCTGCACAAGCACCAGACATGCATGTGATGCACATAAACTCACACACACACACACACACACACACACAAATACACATGCATAAATATAAGTATTTTTCTGAAGTGGGGTTTAGGCCAGCAAAATTTAGTAATGCCCATCTAACTATCAGCATCAGGGTGGTACATGTTCCAGAGTGAGTGATGCTCCTCTGAAAAGTCCTGCTCTAGATGACCAATGCTTATCAACTAGCTGTTGTAAAGTATTTTACATCGGATTGGATTTTTGTATACAAATTATATATATTGATACAAATTTGAGATTGATTTTGTTACAAAATATTGTACGTATATTTCTAATCTTGTTCAAGGTATTGTACCTATACAGTTCATTTAACAATGTTATACAATTTGCTAATTCTTGAAAGTTATTATTATCAACTATTAGGATATAGAGAAATGAGAGTTAGTAGTTAGTCATTACAATCGAACTTGTAGTCATATTAGGTGTTGTCAAGGTTAAGCAGAGATATATTTTAGATAGACAGGTCATCTTCAAACCCTTCAGAGATCTGCAGAATATGGCATTTAAAATGTTTTAATAACTTAGATTTTTTTTTCTTTTTTATGACTATGAGACATATCAGCTCCTGACAGCACCAATCTGTTTCAGAGAAGATATGGGCATTGAAGAGACTGCATATGGAGTTAACTTTCATGTGGCAGTTAGCCACTGGGCAAGAAAGTGCCCTCACATTGACTGCTGACAGGATCTTGTTCAAAATTGACAAGCAGGACACAAAACAAAGGACTAGCGATCCTTGCAAAGACAAGTGTGGTTGCAGCTTTGGCAACAGGCATCCTCTGAGGCCAAGACAATANGGCACCATTACTGAAGTGGCTTTGCAATCCAGAAAAGGTACAGTGCCTTTTCCTTCAGCAGCTGCAAAGGCAGTGGGCCGATGGCTTCCGGTGTACAGTGGAACATCAGCTGGAACAGTTATTCTTGTAGGAATAACTAGGCTGATGGAGTCTGGCCTCTCAATGATAGACTGGCATTTAATAAAGAAGATGAAGCCACCTACAAGCCGAGAAAAATGGGCAGCCGAATTAAAAAACACCAGCAATTTCCAGACACTGGAGGAATTCAAGTTTATCTGGTACACGGAATACTCGAACCAATTGTGGGATCAAGCTGTAGACCTTGAGTACATCCTGCTTCACAAATGAGTCTGTCAGATATGCTAAGCCTATGGGCTGAAAATGATGCCCCAACATTGCGGAGAAACCTCAGGTGACTGTCCAGGCAGCTGGCTGTCTCTGTCAACTCACATTTTTTGGAAGTCACTTGTTTACACTTCCTGTTTTACTAGGTAATATTATTTCCTTCTCGGGTTTCTGAGGGAGTTGAAGATTAGATAGTTATAGTTTCTCTTAAGAAGTTTCAGAAAAGAAACTCACCAAGAGGTGTTAAGTATGTAAGTTTGAAAGACATCATAAGATAGTCTTCTGTTAGTAATATAAGTTAGGATAGAAAGTAAATTAGGTACATTTAGGATTCACAAAATAGGATGATGAAGAATTTTCTCTAAATTTGTCAAATGCAAATGGACTAGACATTGTTGATGTATTAATTGCTTGTATATATTGTATATAGTTATTGTACTAATTGTATATAGTTTTTCTTATATTAGTTATAACTTTTTTATTTTTTATTTAGACAAAAAGGGGAAATGTGGTGACATTTTATCTGTGTCCCACAATAAAATTTATCTGAAGGATCAGAGGAAAAGGGTCAGCCAGCTGCTAGTAGTAAAAACAAAAGTCATGCAATGTTAACACACGCCCTTAATCCGTCTGGTTCTCTGTGAGTCCAAGGTCATACTAGGGAACAGCTGGAAGGTGGTGGCACAGGTCTTTAATCCCAGCATCAGCCATAGAGTTCTGGAGGTCTGTGCAGACAGACAGGAAGTGATGTAGCTTGGTGGAGAGAGGAAATGAGTTAGCAGAATGGACAGGCATAAAAAGCCTGCTTAGACAGGAAGTCGCTCTCTCTTCGCTTCGCTCTCTTTGGAAGCAGCGGTGTTGGAGAGGTGAGGCTAGCTGGTATCTTGTTCCTAATTCCTCTGATCTCTGTCAGATTTTTCACCCCTATTTCTTGCTCCGTGTGTTTATTAATAAGACATGTCTTACAAGGTGTTACTTTTGTTTATGTTGCATTTGTTTAACTCTGTGAAGCCGTGTTACTGTGCCTGTCTAAAACATCTGATGGTCTAATAAAGAATTGAACAGCCAATAGTGAGGCAGGAGAAAGGATAGGAGGGGCTGGCAGGCAGAGAATATATAGAAGAAAAAGAGAAATGGAGGGGATCAAAAAAGAGGAGCCAGAGAAGGGGAAGACATCAGGGACCAGCCACCCAGCTACACAGCAAGCCACAGAGTAAGAGTAAGATTTACAGAAGTAAGAGAAAGGTAAAAGCCCAGAGGTAAAAGGTAGATGGGAAAATTTAAAGTTAAGAAAAGCTGGCTAGCAACCAGCCAAGCTAAGGCTGAGCATTCATAAGGAAGAATAAGCTTCCGTGTGTGGATGTATTTGGGAGCTGGGTGGCAGGGCCCCTCAAAAGAGATAAAACAACCAACAACTGGCCTTAAGTACCAAAGACGCCAGAGGAGAAAAACTGGTGAGGTTAATGCTAACTGCAGAAGGCACCTGCTCCNTGGGCATGTATGAGTGTGTCTACCTCCTGAAGCTGGTGGATTCTTAGACCAACTACTAACAGGGCAACGACAGCTGCCCAGAGACCCTGAGAAGCCTCCTCTGGCAGTACCCTCNGCCTCAATTTAGGACTTCATAAATCATTAAGACAGAGACAAAGTAAATACACGTGTACCTTTCTTCTCATTGGCCTTTCACTTCTGGATGCTGGACCTAAAAGATAAAAATTTATAATGTAGCATTGTTCAGAATCACTGGCTGCAGTTCAAACACAACTTAAGGCATTTACTAACATGAAAATGGAATGATAACCTATTTTCTCCAAGTTTAAAACAGAAAGTGGGAACAAAGAGATTCCATGGCAATGGTACAGAGAACTAATTATCTAGAGAAATACCGCCTTCCCTTTGTATGAGATGGTCTTATACTGCNGCCCAGGCTAGTCCTTAACCTGCTGCAATCCTTCTGCCTCAGTCCCCCAAGAGCTGAGATTATAGGTGTACAACATCCACACTCAGCTAACAAAGTAATCCACTAATTTTAAGGTTTGTTGCACAGCAGGTTTATGTTCTCAAATTAAAATACCTAGTATTTGAATCTTTAAAGGTAACTGATTTGAAATGTCCAATGACAAAACTTACCAATAACAAACTCATGAACAGAACACTTAAGTCACAGGACTGTAGAAGCAGATGATTCCTCACATACCAAAAGTACTTTTAACACAGCTTATTTTATGCATGCTNTAATGAATGCTTTGCTGTGGAAATAGCTCCATTTACTAAGTACTTCTACATGAGTAGTCTATGCTAGACTACTCATTATCACTTCATTTAGCCTTTCTTATTATGACAAATACAAGTATCATTATTGTCCTTTTTAGAGGCCACTTATTTTCAAGAAAACCAAAGGACAAGAAATGAAGGTCGCTGCAGCATAGCATACAAGATTCCTCATGCTCTGGTCCACTGTCTCNAGTCTCACCTATGAGAGCTCCACAGCTGCAATGTGCTTCCAGTACTAGGCTTTCGGTCCTCTCAACTCTGTTCTCTGCTTGGACCACACCTCCCTCCCATGATCCTGGCTCTTCCCCTTCCCTCATTCCTTCATCTGACATATTTCTATTCATCCCACAATGCTCATTCTTTTAAAAATTAAGGGCTACTATTTATCACAAACTAGGAACACAGTAATGCATACAATACAGCTTTTGCTCTCAATATTGTTGTTAGCCGTTAGAGTCTGGGTCTCACTGCTGACACCTGTGTTGCTAGCCTGCAGATGGTCTGTCATGGGACGTCTCCACCTCCATAACCACAAGAGCCAAGTCTACTAGGGAATCCCTTTTCAGCTTATACACCTATCCTAATTAGGATTTATATTGCTGCAATGAAACACCAGAACCAAAAAGCAACTTGGGGAGGAAGTTAATTTGGCTTACACTTCCACACCATAGTTCATCACTGAAAGAAGTTAAGACAGGAACTCAAACAAGGCAGGTACCTGGAGGCAGGAGCTGATGCAGAGGCCTTGGAGGGGTGCTGCTAACTGGCTTGCTCCTCATGGCTTGCTCAGCCTGCTTTCTTATAGAACCCAGGACCATCAGCCCAGGGATAGCACCACCCACAATGGGCTGGGCCCTCCCCTATTGATCACTAATTAAGAAAATGCCCTACATCTGGATCTTATGGAGACATTTTCCCAATTGAGGTTCTTCCCTTTCAGATGACTCTAGCTTGTATCAAGTTGATATAAAACTAGTCAGAACAATTCACTCCTTGTCAACTTGACATACAAACACATCACTGTTAAGTCATAACCTTTCCTTTCTAGTTCATCCCCAAGACCACACATTAACATCAAAATCACAACATAAAACAATTTACAAACTTTCAAAGTCCCACAGCCTTTACAAATTTAAACACTTTAAAATTCAGTCTCTTTGAAAATCCAAAGTCTCTTTTAAAACCTAAAATCTCTCTTAAAAGTCAGTCTCTCAGCTGTGGGCTCCTGTAAAATCAAAAGCAAATACTTTCTTACTTCAAGAGGGAAGAACCTGGGCACAGTCACAACCTGAACAAAGCAAAACCAAACTCCAAAAACATAAACAATTCAATGTTCAATTTTGTGGGATTCACTTATCTTCTGGACTCCTCCAAAGGGCTTGGGTCACTTCTCTGGCTCTGCCCTCTACAGCACACACAGATTGTCTTCTAGGTTCAAGCCAGCTCCACTCCACACCGGCTGCTGCTTTTGGTGGCTATCCCATGGTACCAGCATCTCCAAAATGTTAGGGTCTTCTGCTGCAAGTAGGCCGCATTTTCACCCATAGCCTCCTCTGGGCTATCTTCATGGAGCAAAGTCTCAACTTTTCTCCATGACCTCTCCAATCCTGGGCTTTCACTGCTACTCCAGCTACACCTTTAATGGCTTCTCTTGGCCTTTCACNGTGCCAAGCCTCAGTTGCTTTTCATGACCCCTTCAGACCTTCAAAACCAGTACCACCTGAGGGACTCTTACATTACCAAGTTTGGCTGCCAAGGGAGGTACAACCTTGGCCACCTCTGGAACACAGCTTCTATGTGTCTGACTCTTGGGAAACACTTCCCAGAGATTTCACCTCAATGATGCCAGTCTCTTCTTAATTACTGCTAATTTCTCAGGGCCAGCTGACCAGCATCAATTGTTTCAGTAAAACAAAGCTTTACTTCAGTTATTAAGGTCTCTTGGTTGTTTTTTTTTGTTTGTTTGGTTTGGTTTGGTTTTTTGTTTGTTTGTTTTTGTGGTTTCTTGAGATAGGGTTTCTCTGTACAACAGTCCTGGCATCTGCTTTGTAGACCAGGCTCTCAAACTCAAGAGATCCACCTGCCTCTGCCTCCCAAGTGCTGGGATTAAAAGCATGGGCCACCACTGCCCCTTGTTCTGGTCAGATCCAGCAGACCACATACCACAGATTCTTGACACAAATGGCCCAGCAGAGTCTTTGCTTCCCTCTGAAAATTCACAAGCCAGGGCTCCATCTTCTATACTGCTCTGAACATTCTTATCTTCAAAGCTCTGACAGAACATCCTACTGAGCTCTCAACACTCAATGGCTCTTCTAATCCAAAGTTCCAAAGTCCTTCCACAATCCTCCCTAAAATGTGGTCAAGTCTGTCACAGCAATACCCCATACCCATCCATCTACTCCACAGGTTCTTTCTCTCTGGAGAACACTAAAACAGGCAGGTAAGAAAATGTCTGAAGACAGCGGAGAACACTTCAACATTCANACAGCAAAACTGGATGAATGCAGAGATTAGCGTGGCCCTGCATAAGAATGACAGGCAGATTCAGGAAAGAGTCCATATTTTACAACACTGTAACATTTTATTCTTTGGGTTTTAGAAAAATAAACTTTTAAGGCAGTACTTGCCTCTCAACTAGACTATATAACATTGACTATACATTTTATTCTCCTTGCGGAGAATCTATGTTTGGATGTTTTCATGCAGAAAAACTCCAAATCAGGTCAAGATAGGAATTCCACACCGAACTAGTGGGTGATGGGAGAATTCTAGGAACCCCAGATACTTGGTACCTGAGTTCTCACTAGGCACAGCCCACGGTCCTGCAGTTGACTGGGGACATTTGGAGTATGCATGCTTAAATTTCTCAGAGAATTCCTCTCTCAGTGACGGAACTAGGAATACTCCTATATCCTGAAGAGATACCCCTTGGTCAGAAGGTAAATAGCTGTGGACGAACATTTAAGAAATGAGGAACTTCGTAGCCGTAACCCTTAGTTACTGCTATGACGGGACACTCTACAGCCCTTTTCTGATACTATTCATATTTAGACCGACTCCACAAAGAAATGAGCACCTGCCCCCTTCGGTGACACAGATTAGGAATATCTGGAGCATCACCCCAAGTTCTTCAGAGACACTCGCTACTGAGACGCAGAATAAAGCTCAGCACCTGGCCACATGTGCATTTAGATCACAGCACCAAATGCCCCCTTTTATCTGAGCTGGTGCTACAGAATAGCTTCCCAGCTGGAAAGAAGAGAGCACAGAATGTGGAAACAAGTACTCAAACTCAGTGTGGCTGACACTGAAGGAAGAGCAGACAGCTGAAAAGAAGGGCCAAGATATCTAATGTGCTTCAACGACAAATTCAGTGTGGCTGACACTGAAGGAAGAGCAGACAGCTGAAAAGAAGGGCCAAGATATCTAATGTGCTTCAACGACAAACTCAGTGTGGCTGACACTGAAGGAAGAGCAGACAGCTGAAAAGAAGGGCCAAGATATCTAATGTGCTTCAACGACAAGGCAGGCTTGGCCTTGATTTCTTTCTTTTTTTCAATCCCTGTAGGTGGCACTGATACTCATCCAATGGCTCAGGAAAGGATCTACCAGGTTTCTTTGAGATAGACCCCTCAAGGCTCATATCAAATCCATCAATAAATCCTACTGGCTTTACCTCCAAAATACATCCTACACACCAAATCATCTGCATTATTACCATCATCTGATTTGGAATACCAACAGCCTCCAATCTGGTCTTGCAATCTTACCCTACACAGCTGCCAGCGATCTTTTACAAGTAGAAATCTTATGTCTGTTCTAGTGTGACCCTCCACTTCCAACAAAATCCAAGCCCAAATCAAAACCAAATGCCTCCAAACCCTTAAAATTCAGACCACTACTCTAATTCTGGCATCTTGGACTACCCTTCGCCTCTTTACTCACACAGCAGGTCAGGTGGGCCCTCCTTCTCTTCCTTGCTCAGTGCTCTTCTCTCAGATCTTCACGTGACTGTTCAAATGTCTTTTCCTCTGAGGTCTCCCCTGACTATGTGATCCTACCTGATAAGCCACTTCTTCAACAGCACATCAGTCTCAATATTCTGCTTTCTTATCCTTCATAACAATAAATTTTATTCTGTTTACTAGTGTACACGCTGGGTGTGAACTTCACTAGTATGCCATCTCTGCAACGCTGCCTAGGACACTTCTATTTATGAGACTAAAAGAATAAAAATCTGGAGATGGACACATCTTAAGACCATGAAGAGCCACTATGACGCATTAAGGAATCTATAACGTATCCAAAAGCCATTTGTGGATGGACTTTCAACAGGGGAGTGTAAAGACGAGGTTTGCTATGACAGGGCCTTCAGGAGAGCAAGAGCTGAAGGGTGAAGCAGTGGGCAGGCCCTGCAGGAGAGGGAGCTGGGGAAGGGGTCCGGCGGCTGCAGGTGTCTGCTCCCGAGTGAGCCTCTCCCGTGCACGCAGCTCCCGTCGGGTGAGCCTCTCCGGTGGTTCACTCGTGCACGCACGCAGCTCCCGTCGGGTGAGCCTCTCCGGTGGCCCACTCGTGCACGCA
>LZPO01097187.1:282920-297944 GCA_001675575.1 Neotoma lepida | reverse complement strand
TGCTCTGCAGAAAGTGCAAGAAAGCACCTGAAGCATGCATGGGTGCTCTGCAGAAAGTGCAAGAAAGCACCTGAAGCATGCATGGGCTGCTCTGCAATGGCAAAGCCTTGCTTTCCAATTATCCCTTTTGTCCTTTGAATAGTAATCCCTGTCCACTCCCCTCCTGTTGTCCAAGCACCCCCACAGAAAACCCATAGAACTGCGCCTTCCAATTCCCTCCTTGGCTACATCCCTCTTCTTGTGGCTGCAGTTGAATTCTTTGTTACTGGTGAACTCTCAAACCCCACTAAGGAGAAAAACTGACTACTCCAAGCTTTCACCAAACCCAGGCCACCCAGTAGTGGCCTCTCCTTCCATCCCTGCCTGCCTTTAAACATTATTTAAAATTTTAAGGAACAAACCAACAAACCTATCTAGGACTCACCTCAGCATTTTGGACTCCTTCTTAGAGTCTCCATTTTAAAACATTGACTTGCAAAGGTTTTATAGTCCACTGAGCTCTGAAATCACCTAGGGAGCCAATCAAAACACAAAAACTGGACCCACGCTTCTTGATTGGCAGAGGCCTAGAATTCCACACAAATTACTTCCTGTGCAGTTTGACATGGGTGATCTGTGAAGGATACCTGAACATCCATCCAGCTAAGGAATCTAGCACTCCACCAGGTTTACACTAACACTCAGTGTTTAGGGGAAGGGCTTGAAGTGAAATGCAATATTAAAGCCTATTTCTCTTTTCCACCCTGAAAAGACTTAAAATAACTTTCACTGTGGCTAATATTTAAGATATAAAAAGGAGGTGCTGGAAAGATGGCTCAGCAGTTAAGAGCNTGCACTGTTCTTATAGAGGACCTGAGTCCAGCTCCCATCACCTACATCAAGGCAATTCACGACCAATGGTAACTTCAGCTCCAGGGAATCTGACACCCTCTTCTGGCCTCTACAGGTAACTGCACTCATGTGTCCATACTCACACATAGACACACACATAACTTTTAAAAAAATCTAAAAAAGAGATGTAACAAGGAAATAGTTGGCTGTGCTTATAAGCTAGGTAGATCCTCTTAGGAAACTGTGAAAATAGTTAAGGTCACACTAAGGGCAAGAATTATAGCTCTAAAAGCAACAGGATCAGACTGTGATGGGAATCTCAGTGTGTGTCCATAAATAGTCCCATCTTTCATAGAAAATACAAAAGTTACAACACATGTATCATGAAAGCAGATTTTAGGGGCTTTTTTGGTTTCTAAAAATAACTTTTAAATATTGCACATGAATTCAAATTCATAAAATACATACAGAACAAAGACTATAACAGGCAGTTGATTGCCAAGCCTCACAGGAACACTGCCACTTTTTAATAAAAGGCATCAGCTCTGTACTGGGTGGTTTCCTAAATGGAGAAGGTCAGGGTCAAACTGACTTTTGTGCTACCTTTGATCTTCCATGAAATGTCACTGATCCTCTCCATAGCAACATTAACAATAATTCTGCATGTATTTGTCAGCTACAAATATGTTGCTTTAATTCTCACTTTTAAAATACTATGATGATTTATTTTCATTATTTTTTATTATGTGCATGTATGCATGTGTGTGTTGGAGTATGTCTGTGAGGGTGGGAGTCCTCAGAGGCCAAGGTGTCAGATGTGCTGGGGCTGAAAATACAGGTGACTGTGAGCTACTGAACTCGGATGCTGGGGACTGAACTCTGGTCCTCTGCAAGAGCAGTAAGTAGATGCTCTTAACCACTGAGCATCTAGACACCTATTCCCGCTTTATTACTTAAGTGATTTAAAGAAATTAACTCTCTACTATGAAATGAAAACTATCTGTATCTACACCATTTTTCTTATAAAAATGGTGAGATTCAATGACATCTTGCAAATGATCTCTTCCAACTGACCAAGGTTCACGCTTTCATCCCACATACATCTGGCTCTGACCTTCAGACAGAAATTCTTTTTGTTTTGTTTTGATTTTTGTTTATTTTTAAACAGTCCACATAGTTTATTCAGCGATGTATCAGGAGACAATCTCCATAATGATGGACCTAAGGCAGACACAGGATTGACTCACTGGAATGCATTCTTTATAGAGACAAAGAAAAGCCAGGTTTCACAACGTGTGTTGAAGTAGGACTTGTTACATATCCACAGCCATTCCTCCCTCTACTTCAGGCAGGAAGTGTGGGGGATATTTTTGTTTCCGTTTTTCTTCCAAGTCTGTCTTATTATGTTTTAATTTTTATCTATAGCCTTGTATTGGCAGGTCTATTTGGATTTGCAGAGCAAAGTGCCTTACAGGCTGTGCACAGGTTGACTTGGGATATAGCCTTGTATTGGCAGGTCTATTTGCATTTGCAGGGCACAGTGCATTACAGGCTGTGCACAGGTTGACTTGGGATATAGCCTTGTATTGGCAGCTATGTTTGGATTTGCAGGGTACAGTACATTGCAAACTGTGCACAGGCTGACTCAGGATGTTTAAGCCATCTCTCATCTCCAACATTCTCATTTCTTTGTGATGAGAACATTAGACTCCTTTCCTCTAGCTATTTTGATTTTTATCATGGGAGACTGTTAATTGTAATCACCCTCCTGTGTAACTGAACACCAGAACTTACTGGAGTCTAGCCTCATACCAGTTAACCCATCTCTACCTACAGCTTCTGGTAACCCCCCCCTCCTCTGCTTCTATGGGCTCAGCTTCTTTAATGGATGTTGAAATCATTTAACTGACTTAAAACACAAAATTCATTCCTAGTCAGGCATGGTGGCATGTGATAGTGTAATTGCAACATTTTTAATTAAGAAATTTTTTTATTCATTTTATATACAAACCACAGATCCCTCTCTCATCCCTCCTCCTGCTCCCCCCGAGCCTTTCCCCCAGCCCATCCTCCAGCCCCTCCTCTGAAAAGGTAAGGCTTCCCATGGGGAGTCAGCAGAGCCTGAACCATTCAGTTGAGGCAGGTCCAAGCCCCTTCCCCTGCATCAAGGATGTGCAAGGTGTCCCACCATAGGCAGTGGGCTCTAAAAGGCTAGTTTCTGCACCAGGCATAGATCCTACTCCTACTGCCAGGGGCCCCTTAAACAGACCAAGCTACACAACTGTCTCGCTTATGCAGAGGGCCTAGTCCAGTCCCATGCAGGTTCCACAGCTATTGGTCTAAAGTTCATGGGTTCCTACTAGCTTGGTTCAGTTGTCTCCATAAGTTTCCCTATTATGATCTTAACGTCCCTTGCTCATAGAATCCCTCTTCCCTCTCTTCGTCTGGACTTCTGGAGCTTGGCCTGGTGCTTGGCTGTCGATCTCTGCATCTGTTTCCATCAGTTACTGGATGAAGGCTCTATGATGACAGCTAGGGCATTCACCAATCTAATTACTGGAGTAGGCCAGCTCAGGNACCCTCTTCTTTATTGTTAGTCTAAGCTGGGGTCATCCTTGTGGATTCCTGGGAACTTCCCTAGCACCAGGTTTCTCCCTATCACCATGATGTCTCCCTCTGTCAAGATATCTTTTTCATTGAAATATGGTACATATATACAATGGAGTATTATTCAGCTGTAAAAAACAGTGACATCATGAAATTTACAGGTAAATGGATAGAACTAGAAAATATCATCCTGAGTGAGATAATCCAGACTCAGAAAGACAAACATGGTATGTACTCACTCATAAGTGGATACTAGATGTAAAGAAAAGGATAACCAGACTACAACCCACAGCTCCAGAGAAGCTAGCTAACAAGGAGGACTCTAAGGGGGACACATAGATTGCCCTGAGAAGGGGAAATATACGAGATCTTCTGAGTAAACTGGGGATGGGGGGGTCAATAGAGGGTAGGGGATGGGGGATGAGAACATAAGGGAACAGGATGGTAATTGCAACATTTTAAGAAGCTGAAGCATAAGGATCAGGAGTTAAAGGCCATCCTCAATACACAGCAAGTTTGAGAGCAGTCTCAGCTATATGATGCTCTTTCCAACCACCACCACCACCACCACCCTAAGCAAAAACGCTTATCTTGGGAAAGTCAGCTACACAAAGCATTAACACACAGTCATTAGCCATGGATAGTTGGCATTCCATACGAACAAAGATGTGATCACAGTCATAACTCAAGGTCAGAAATGGACGTTGGAACGTGGGAGGGATTGGCATGTGGGTTGAACCCACAAGGTAATGGAATTTGGATGTAAAGCTCATGCATATGTGAGCCATTAGGAAAAGAAAGCAAAAGGGAAGGTGTATGTGTGTGTGTGTGACAACAAGCTGTCATAAAGGTCACTAGGGACCCAGTTGAAGGAGGCATCTAACATCAGATTAAAGAGGGTGACCTTAATTAGCTGGGAACTGTCTGTGAGATCTGTTACAAGGGTTAACTGGGAGTAACACCAATTAAGAGAAGGGAGTCAGGCTATTAATCAAGTACTGTAGAGCTCCAAAGGAGAAGTGTGGGAGGAGGGTGTGGAACAAGTAAGGTTGATGTTGGGGAAAGGGGAGGGAGAAAGGAAGGGGGGAGTGAGAAAGGGAGGAAGTGAAATTTCCACACAGAATCAGAAGGACATGGTGAAGACTTGTGAGCCCTGGGCTATCTGAAAACAAAAACAAAACAAAACAGCAGATAGACACCTCAGGAATTTTCACGTGAGATAAGATAAGGAACCTCATCTGGCCCAGCTCACAGCTTTAACAGCTCTGCAGGACACAGGGTAGTTTTGAGTCCTAGAACTTGGCAATGGGGGTCACTTAGTGTTCTTTTGAAAGTCATAGCAATAAAAATCTTAGTTTTGGTGTTTATCTGCCTCCTTTGACCACTATGCCTGTGACACTCTGACTCCAGTTCCCTGAGGAGGAAAAGCTGGGTGAGCAACCTACCAGAGGAAACTCGGGGAAGAAGTACCCATGCACAGAGACACTCTGAAACTAAAGCTAGATNCCATTGCAGATTCAGAAATCAATCATGCTTACTTTTAAGAGGCTTGGCATGTGTCAGCCTTGCAAACTCCACACTCCAATACANATCCTTGTCCATAGAAGGATCTCAGAATTGGGGAGGTGGTCATTCATTCTTGTCTCTTAGAGTGCATACCTTTGGGAAGGCTCTCCCTCCAACAGTCTGAGGTGGTTCCTGACGCTAAACATATATTCTTTTCCTCTCTTGGAGACCTGCCCACCTACAGACAAGCCCCCAGTGAAATGCTGAGGGCAAAAAGGCTAGCCAGGTCCACAAGAGGGTGTATGTGGTGGGTGCATATGTAGATCTGAGAATTTCCCACAGGGATACATGACACTGCCTCGAAGTTCTGCTGCCCAAAACCTGAGTAAGCCAAGGAATGTGTGTGTGTGTGTGTGTGTGTGTGTTTGTGTGTGTTCGTGTGTGTGTGAGTGATGTGCCTCTGTGTGTGTGTGTATGGGATGTGTCTCTGTGTGTGTGTCTGTGTATGTGATGTGTCTCTCTGTGTGTGATGTGTCTCTATATGTGTCTCTGTGTGTGTATCTGTGTCTCTCTGTGTGTTTGTGTGTGTGTCTGTGTATGTGTGATGTATCTATGTGTGTGTCTGTGTATGAGTCTCTCTGTGTGTGTCTGTGTATGTCAGGAGGCGGGGGGGGCGGTGCCCTGTGTATGAGATGTTTCTCTGTGTGTGTATCTAAAATCAGCTCTCCTCGTCTTGAAGGAACATGATCAGTTAACTCACTGGCCAGTCCTTTGTAATCTCCAGCCAACTTTTTAGTTGGTATGAAATGTCCTAATGGTTGTCAGCTAATAGTCTCTACTCTCATCTTTGAAACACATGAAGAGCAAATGAGACCAAAACGGGTAAGTGAGGTTGCCTGCCTCGGCCGGGTGAACTGAAACTTCAGTTCTGTGCTTATTCATAGCACAGATGCACATGGTCATTAAATGTTATTCACAATTTCCAGTCCCATGGCTGTTCTTTTTGAAGGATATACTCCAAGGCAAGGCAAGGGACTCACAATATCCATCTAAGCATAAACAATAAGCAGCACCAACTCGGGGGCCTGTGACCACAAGCAAACCTATGGCTATTTGGTGTCTGTGATCAGCATAGCCCAACTTTAAAGGCTCCTCAGGCCACAATCAAGTTAGGAATGGTGTCTGGGAAAGGAGAGATTGGCCACAAGTTCTGTGATGGCCAGCAGACATAAAACCCAGCTCCCAAAGTTCCCAGGGCCAGTGGCAGAAAGGGAAAGATTTCTGTGGTGGTATTTGCTGTTGTCCAGTGTAGTGGGCAGCAGTTCCATCTATGACCTGGAAGCACAACCCTTACTGAGGCTTCCGGTAACTGCCACGCCTACCTAGGACCTCCCCCAGGGGGCGGAGCTGTTAAGACTGGAGAGCTGTTAAGACTGGAGATTCGTCCGTGTTGGTGCTCTTGGTTCCTGGATCCTGGACGTTAGAGGGTGGACCAAGCAGAGTTCTCCAGAGAACACTGCTGGACTGCACCTCACCTCTCCTGGACCCTGTGACCAACCCCTTTACTTGCTGTAAGTTGCCCTAAATCCCTAAATAAACCTCTTAACTATGTGGAGTTGCCTTAATAATTTCCCCCATTAGTCCCGTAGCTGCATATTGTCACAATACCTCTTGGATTAAAAACTAGCACAGAAAATGCTTGTTCATGTTCCATTGNCAGCCAGTAAGACCAGACACTGTAGGCCTTACATAGATGACAAATGAGAAGCTATTCAAACAGCNAATTAGGTTGGACTGGAGACAGTGACATTCAAGTGGACAAATGGGCAAAGAACACCAGTGGGAGTTCGGATAAATTTGTCACATAGAAGTGACAATGAAGGAATATGGCTTCCATGAAATTCTTGGCTAGAGCCAGCTGCATGCTTCTATTAGAGCAGGAGAGAATATAGACACACCCAAGATCTCAAAACCCAAACAAATCTATCTGGTGGGAATGAGAACATGAGGATTTGGACAGAAGCTAAAGAGAATTTGAGGAGATGGAGTCGAACTACATCTACAAGCCATACTACAATGTCGGTGGGTAGAGAAGAGAAATGAAGGAAGGAGGAAGATGGTAAGTTGTTCANGGCTGTGGTCAAACACCAGACAGAAACAACTTAAACGGAGTGTGATTAGGACTCATGTTTCAGAGGGCCCAGTCCAGTTGGGGAGGCATGGAGGAGCTGCTCAGTCACATCATGGCAGGCTAGGAAGCAGAAGGCAATGTCTGTTGGTTGTCATCACTTTTCCCCTGCTTCTAGTTCATTTATGCAGCGTTCCTGTCCATGAGAAGCTGTCACCTACATTCAGGGTGGGATGCTCAATTGATACACTCTGAAAAACACTGTCATGGGCACACAAGAAGTACACCTCACTATCTCCTACATGGTTTTCTAAATGGGTCAGGTTCATGTGGAAACTAAATGCCACATTTGTCTTCCTCCAGAGGAAAGCCAAAGGAGAGCTAAAGGGGACTGGAGATGTTAAATGGTCATGGTGGTGGTGGTGGTGGTGGTGGTGGTGGCGTTAGTAATGGGATTTGTATGGGTGTGAGGGTATGTGTGTGTTTAGGGGTGATATATAAGTACAACAGAGAAGCTCTAGATTTCAAGTTAAAGTTTACACTGGAGAGAAGGGCAGAGATCATGGCAGAGATTAGGAAAAAAGTAGGAAAGTAAGCTGATCTTGGTGACAGAGGGTCTTGGTTTTCAAGATGTCAGCACCAATGAGAAAACTGGCCCTAAGGGGAGGGCTGTGATTCTGATTATAGCACCAATAGCCATACAAAGAGAGAAACATAAATTAGCATCCAAAACAGATGACATACGATGACAAATAACTCATGAAAAGCACTGATGGCCCACAGGTTACGCATCTGAGGAGGAAGGAGTGGAAGAAGAGAAAGAAATAGAGAAGAAGGTGGATAGAGACTGTAGAAGTTAAGTTCCCAGACTCTTCCTGATTGACACAGAACAATTACACATGACAGAGAAGCGCAGGGAGCCATCTGGTCAACCCCACATAGAGATACTCATCTGCTGTAACAATAAGTGAGACCAGTCACTTGCAGAAATTCCTTCAAGCTAAATTTGTTTCCAAAGAAACATACTTCTTACTGTAAGGCTCTTCATTCCACACGTAACTACAGACCACCCTGCGCTTTATATGAGATGTTTAAAATTAATCCGCACTTACAAATAGCAGCATGCTATTCAAACACGGCAGCATCCTAGCAAGGAACGCTGGTGAAAGCAATCCATCATGCTGGACGTAGATTTTAGTTAAACCATTCCTGTTTTTGTTACTCTGCCATCTCCAAAAGGGTTCCAGCAAAATAAATCAAGCTCCAACTTGAAGGAGCAAATGGCTAATGGCTGCCCCACTGAAGGCTGCAAGACAGTTCCAAAAAGCAAACTGAATTACAAGCATGTANTATCTGATCTCACTGATTGAGGCTGATTTTTACAANCAAACTCCATCTGGTGAGCCTGGGCTCAAGAAGGAACCTCTATTGATCAGGCAGTAACCCGAGGGAACAGCAGGCACCATATTCCAAGGAGCTCCTGCCATCTCCAATTATCATCTGACTGCCCGTCACAAGGGAGATTCCAAAACAGACTGTAGGACGCTATTTAAGGAGATCCTGCCATCAANGGTGTGGTAGAGAGCCAGGGCCCAGCCAGGCAATCAGCTTGTTCCCAAACTTCCTGGCACAAATTCACTTGAATCATCTACAGCTGCTCCCCANAAAGGGTGATAATAGTCCTGGAGTTGACTTCTCTTGGGAACGAGGCATCAAGAGGACATGAGGTTGGCATCAACAGCCCACCCATTTCGTTGTGTCTGCTACTTATTACCCTCCTCGCTGCCCAGAAAAGCCAGCTGAGATTCAGCAGTCTGCCCAGGACAACCTTGGACACTTACCTTTGCCAGAAGGCCATCTGTCATGCCCCTGCCTGCTGACTTGCTTTGCCTGCAGCCCAACAAATGATGGCACTACTGGAAGGATTATTTCCGCAAATCCTGGCTGTAATTACCCACACNGGTGAGCCTGAGTGAGCTAAGCTCTGGTAGAGAATGATAAGCAAACGAATATGTGGTGGCTGTTTTAAGCCATTTNGTGAGACATAATGTGGTAGCTTGAGCACACAGCACAAGNTACAAGCTGTGTGGCCCGTTNGTTCCTCTAGATGTCAGGCCAGCACAGACACAAGCTCTGGAGCACATGGCCCCTTCCTCTAANGCAGGCATTGGTTAAAGCAAAATGGACTCCACTGTTGATCTTCACAA
Source organism: Neotoma lepida (assembly GCA_001675575.1). Lineage (NCBI taxonomy): Eukaryota > Metazoa > Chordata > Mammalia > Rodentia > Cricetidae > Neotoma > Neotoma lepida. Next base: position 288,665 of record LZPO01097187.1, on the reverse strand, counting down.
ATCAGGTCTACTGGGACATGGCCACGCTTGTTTGTTTACTTACCGCCTGTGTCTGAGGAGCTACAATTCAGAGTTGACTAGCTATGACACACCATAAAGCTTTCAAAGTTTAAAAGACATTGGCCTTTCACAGAAGGTTCCTAGGCTCGTGTCCAGCTGGCAGCATAGCTCTTCAGAAAAGGCTTCAACCTCACCTACAAATTCACGCGCTTCAGAACACGGCCTTCGCAGGGAACTGGCTCCCTGGGAAATCTTTTTCTTTTTTTTAAGCGGGCACATTTTCTCAAGAAAGGCAAAGCCTGTCCACATGTACAGTGAGCCATGGGCCTTGAGCTGTGAGAATCTTTACAGCTGTGTTCTGGAAATACCAGCCACAAAAGAGCAGATGGCTCATTCTCTAAAGTGCCTTGGGAAACATTTCTTAGTGAGTAGAGACAGAAAGGTAAGTCCCAGGCAATATTATCTTTTCTCCTCTTTACCATCATCCATTTANAAGAGATTGGTTGGGCCTTCAAACAAAATCTGAACATTTTCAGCAATTTGGGACTTTTACATTGAAGTAGACTAGTTTTGATATTAGCAAAGAATTGGAAGTCAAAAAGCACACNTTCCAACCANGATTGCCGCCTACTTCTTCAAACCTTGGGCAAGCTGACTAAACTTGATGTTATGNTCTTCTGTCCAAGGATCTATAGNTGTGTAACATGTCACCATAAAACTCAGTGGCTTAGAACAACTACTGTTTCCTTCCTCATCAATCTCCCTATCAGACTCAACTCTGACTCTTGCTCCAGTTCNTGGCTTTAGGCATTTTGCCGGCTGGTCTGGGTNTGGCAGGTGTTAAGATGGCCTCGTGCAAGTGGCTGGTACATGAGTGGTGGTTGACAACTGGACCTTCCTCTCCACAGGCCTCTCATCATTCAGAAGTCTAGCCTGGTTTCCTTCTACAACATTCCATGGGGGTGGGGGGCAGGGGCTCTAGTAAATCAGGCCCTAGAGCTTGCACAAAATCCCCTCTGCCACATCCTATTTGCTAGGAAAACCCCAAGGGGTTGGGAAACGGATTCCACATCTTGATGAAAGGCTNCAGAAGGCCATGGCCACTTCTTCTCCGGGACACTCATGCCTTTGTGCTTGCTGTGATTACAAAATGAAATAACACATGCTGAGTGTTTCATCCGAGGTCAGTTCATGAACTTCCCNGGGCAAGAACGTCTCTATGCTTCATCCAGTTTTTGTCAAAATTATGTGTCTTACAAACATTCCTCCTATTAACGTTCCTCCTGATTCGTGCCCTGCTGGAGCCAATCCAACATCTCCTTAGAATTCAGCTATCCCAAGCATCCACTTGTTCACTTAATAATTCAAAAGAATCCTACCCCCTGTCAGATGTTGGCAATAATTTCAACCTAGCTCTTTATCAGGGAATCTGATTTGGAAAGAGCACTTTACTATGGGAAGTTGTTTAAATAAAAGAGAAAAATACTTGGTCACATCCATTTATTATGATAAATAGTACTAAGTGGCAGCCTATGGAGAATGTGCTGGGAGTGTTTTCACTTGCCTCTTTCATGAAAGGACTCATGCCATCAATTATTTCAAAGAAAAAAAAAGATCGTACATCAATGTCCCTGAAGTAGATTCAGTTAGAGCTCAGCCCCCAGACTGGCAAGATGGCCTCCCCCTCATCTACCACAGAGTTATACCAATGCCCATCCTTTAAAAAGCATTAAATGAGAACACTAGGAGCTAAGATGAACACAGGAAAGGGGTCTCCTCCTCTGGGCTCAGACTTCCCATTCACTGTGCTGGTATCGGCTAATGAACACTCTAAGTTCACTATCACGGTCCTAGGATCAGTAAGAGAAGATAGGCAAGTCTTGCACAAGTTGACAAAACACACTGTCAAATAGTCCCTTTTCTACTCATCAGAAGCCAGTGTCTTGGTTAGGATTTCTATTGCTGTGATAAAAAACTATGACCAAAAGTAACTTGGGGAGGAAAGGGATTACAGTTTGTAGTCCATAAACCAAGGAAGTCAGGGCAGGAACTCAAGACANGATCTTGGAGGCAGAAACTGAAGCAGGAGCCATGGAGGAGTGCTGTTTATTGGTTTGCTTCTCCTAGACTCTTCTGCCTGCTTCCTTAGAGCACCCAAGACCACCTTTCCAGTGGTGGCACCAGCCATAATGAGCTGGGTCTTCCCACATCAATGATCAATCAGGAAAATGCACAACAGGCTTACCCACTGGACAATCTAGTGAGGGCATTTTCTCAGTTGAGGCTCCCTTTTCCAAAATGACTCTAGCTTGTGTCAAGTTGACATAAAACCAGCCAGTACAATTGACCCCTTGTCAATTTGACACACAAACACATGGCTTAAACCATAGCCTCTCCTTTCTTGTTGTTCCCCGCATATCATATTAATATCAATATTACAATATAAAATATATTCCAAATTTTAAAATTTCCATAGTTCTTAAAAGTTCAGTCCCTCTAAAACATTCAAAGTTTCTTCCAATGTGAAAAGCCTCACCAAAATATTTAAGTTTCTAAAATATCCAAAGTCTCTCTAAAACTCCAAAGTCTTTTTTAAAATGAAATTTCTCAACTGTGGGCTCCTGAAAAATAAAAAATTAGCTACATTCTTTCTTACTCCAAGAGGGAAGAACCTGCTACCAATTTCTGTCTTAGTTAGGGTTTCTATTAGCAACTTGGNAAGGAAAGAGTTTGTAGTCCACCATCCAAAAAATCAGGGCAGGAACTGAGGCAAAAGCTATGGAGGCAGGCTGCTTACTGGCTTGTTCATCCTGCTTTCTTACATTACCTAGGACCACCTCCCCAGGAGTAATACTGTCCATGGTGACCTAGGCTCTCCGACATCAATCATCAACCAGGAAAATGCACCATAGGCTTGCCCATAGGACAATGCAGTGAGGCTCCCTACTCCAAAGTAGCTCTAGCTTGTGTCAAGTTGAGATAAAANTAACCAGCACAACCAGTCTAACTCAGAGCCTGTGTCTGCTCTTACTCAAAGTCATTAATTAGAAGGGGATATTGTGCATTGCANACCAATCAACTCAGAATCTCATATAAGCAGAAACATATAGAACATCACAGGTCCCAGAAACAAAAGGGACTCTATTGTTTGAATGATGAAGAAACTGGGGCCCAGAGAGGTCATTGAAGTCCCATTCAACCAGAGACACACTAATGCACAAGCCAAGCCTGTGAAACCCAGATGTAGTGGCAAACCCACTTATGGACTTCGATGGGCTGCTGAGTCCTGTGTGGCTGTGGACTTTCAGCTGCCAAGAGATGCTGACAGTGCCTTTTCAACAGCANCATAGATTCAGGCCATTAATCCTTTCTGGTTCTGTGGGAGGAGGAAGAAGGACAAAGTCTAAGACAAAATTCAGGCCAGGCACAAAACCACTTTGTTTGAAAAAAGAAATGTGCTTTTTAGGTGGGCAGACATTGCCTTGTAGGCAACTTCCTGCTACCAAGCCCAAAACTCTTTGAAGAAAGATAGAGCTGNGGTGCCATGGCCCTGTCCTCAAGAACACTGGGCAGCTGGATTTCAGAGGGTTCTTCCAACTCAGCCATCACCACTGCTTGGAGGGCTCTGCCCTCCGAAGTGTGAGCATGTGGAGCTGTAAGCATGATCAATAGTGCTGGAGATTTCCATTCCTTCCAGACCTTAGGCCAAGCATTGCTATGGTTGCCTAGCATCTAGAGTAGAGTTCCAGTTACCAACCAGTGGTCAGTGAAATAGAATACTTCTGTCAAGGGGCTGGGGAGATGGCTCAGTTGATAAAGTGCTTTTCTTACAAATAGGAGAGCCANAGACTGATCTCCAGAACCCATGTAAAGGAGCTGGGCATGGTGGTACACACCTGCAACCACTGTACTGCGGAGGCTTCCTGGCCACCCAGCCTAGCTTAATAGGCAAGTTTCAGGGCAATAGGAGACCCTATCTTAGAAATTCCTTAGGATTCCTTAGGAATGATGTTAGAGATTGTCCTGCAGCCTGCACATACACCTGCACACATATACACTAAATAAATAAGTAAATGAATAAATAAATAAATACTCTGTCAGGGTCACAAACTTGAGCCCACATTAAGGCATTAGGGTGAGAATTTGAGTCATCACTTCCATGATTTACTCTCTCTTGTTTCTGATTTTGAAACCATGTATGTACTCAGTGCTATCACTCCACAGTTTGCCTTCAGATTTAGATTTTCCAACACCCACAAGGCATTTCTTAATATACACTGTAAGCCAGTGGTCCTTTGGGTTATTGTATTGACTGCTCCTCTTTGGGTCACTGATCCTAAGATGTAGGTAGACTAGAAGACTTCTAAAAGAGTTCTACAGAAGAAGAATAAGCCACAATGGCCATGTCTTAAGATCTGTTAGATAGACATAGCACTAGATTCTTTTCTCATTCCTCTCTAAGAGATATTACACAAGAAGGTGACGAGAAAGTAGTTGTAGTCTAGCAGGGACCACCATCTTCCTCCACACTGGACAGGACAGTCTTGTGGAGGTTACTGCAAAAGAAAGGGAGTATCAAATTGCATGGTGTGGCCCTGCTCACCTTTCCCAGTCACTACCTGGGGATTTGATTAGACCCCAGATGTTCCGTTGACAGCTCCATTGTTTAGAGAGAATAAGGGCCTGGGATGGGAACTCAGAACATAGAACATCTGGTCTCTGCAGCAACCACATAGATCTGACTAAGGTAGGCAGTGGTTTCACCATTAGGCACTGGGAGGGCATGTGTCCCTCAAGTCCTCATTCACTCTTTTCATACTTGCCCCGACAGCTCAATCAACAGGTANGTGTGCTCTGCACATCCCAACATAAGTTGAAAATGTGACCCTAATAAAGAGGTAAAGTGGTAAACAAACCATTTCAGAATTTGAAATGATTTTTTAAAAGATTTATTTTATTTTTGTTTTATGTGTGTGAGTGTTTTGCCTGCACATATGTGCATGCACCAAATGTGTGCCTGGTGCCCATGGAAGTTGGAGGAGGGCATTGGATAACCTGGAATGTTGTAGAATATTATTTTAAGGTGTGTTACTTTATGTTGCATTTGTTTAACTCTGTGAAGCAGTGATTCTTTGCCTGTCTAAAACATCTAATAAAGAACTGAATGGCCAATAGCGAGGCAGGAGAAAGGATAGGTGGGGCTGGCAGGCAGAGAGAATAAATAGAAGGACAAATCTGAGAGGAAGAAAGAAGTAGCCAGAGGAGGAGGAGGAGGATATCAGGGGNCAGCCACCCAACTACACAACCAAGAACAGANTAAGAAAGAAAGGTATACAGAAATAGAGAAAGNAAAAGCCCAGAGGCAAAAGACAGATGGGTTAATTNAAAGTTAAGGAAAGCTGGCAAGAAACAAGCCAAGCTAAGGCCAAGCATTTATAATTAAGAATAAGCCTCCATGAGTGATTTATTTGGGAGCTGATGGCAGGCCCCCAAAGAGACAAAGAGTAAGAAAACAACTAACAACAGGGAGAGGAAGCTGAATTGAATGGGAAAAGTGAAACAGATACATGTTAGTCACAGAAGCTGAGGGACTGCCTTGTGACCTAGACCCTGAGTTCTTGTCCCCTTCAGTTGCATCTGGGGACAGGTGGCATGCTCAGTTTGTGCTCCAGAAGCCCAAGACCAGAAGTCACAATTCAAGAACCTGTTCTTGTACCAGATCCCTAGACTTCTATTTCAGAAAGG
>LZPO01097187.1:255838-266934 GCA_001675575.1 Neotoma lepida | reverse complement strand
ACTCATACATACCCTTCTCCAAGTTCAATGTGCTCTATCTGTGCTGCTAGGCAGAAATGAAGCATCAGTTGAGATGAGGGAGGCCCTATAGGGGCCAATAACTAACTTCAGAGTTTAATACTCCCCAACCATGCCAGTGGCACCAAGGCCATCAGATCTCAGTTATGATGGATGGCTNTTTCAGGGAGTCTGGAACCACAGTGGTTCTGAGCCTGATCCCAGGTGTGACCACAGTATCAGAATTTATAGCAGACAGATTTACCCAGAGTCTTTACTTTGGAGCAGCCAGGACTTGATCTGAAGTAAACTGAACTCTGAAGTAGACACTTTCAGTTACACCGTAAACCATCTNATCATTCANTACTTCACACTTGCAAGAAGTAAACCTCCAGTGCTGTGTGTCAGGAAACATGTCTGTATTTAAAAGACCATAGTAGAACTTCATCAAACAGAGCTTGTTGAGATTGGGTCAAAACCACTAANAGACTTCAAAAGCATCTTTTGCAGAATTATTTCATCTCAACTCTACATATTGATCCCTCAAAAAAAATGTACCTTTGAGGCTCTACGTCCTATTTTTGAAGAAATGGTTTATCCAAGTCCAATTATCATGTTTACTTGTGTGAAATAAAACTTATAAGGATATCTGCTGAATCACAGCTTGGCAAGATGTCTAGCTCTGTTGCACAGGCCTTGTGGTTTCCATGTGTTTTGCCCAATTGAAGAGCTTCTATTTTGTAACTCTACATAGATGACACTGTCTCCTGTGAAGTAATTAATATACCTTGAAATAAGCTTATGTGTGTGTCCCCAAAATTCATACACTGAAGTCATTTCCAGTATTCAGTATATGACTTTACTTAGAAAATGGTGCCACCGTAGATGTGATGACTACTGAGGACAAGATCACACTGGAACAAGGTGGTTCTCTGTGCGATGATTGCTACTTTTATTGGAAGGGGAAACTAGAATGGGGACACACACACATGCACACATACACACAGATATGGACACACACACACACACACACACACACCCTCCATGTTGAAGAAGAAGGCAGAAGTGGAGATAATGTCTCCACATACCAAGGAACACCAGAGATAGCTAACAATCCTCCATAAGCTGNAAAAGAAACATGGGACAATGTCTCCCCTCCAGAAAGAATCAACACTTGGGCTTCCTTCCTCCAGAACTGTACAGTGACAAGTGACAGGTGTCTCTTATGTGAGCTGTCTACTTTGTTGCATTTTGTCATGGCAGCTCTGCCAAATTAATACATACTTATGCTTGTAAAACATGCAAAAGTGAAAGAGCAGACAGAGTCAAAGGAAACATTAAACTGGCAGCCAGCAACAGGAATGCATTTTTATAAAAGCAGATTTAGTAATATGGTCTTCAGAAATTTATGGTCACAACTTTTACATTATATTAGAAATTAATATCTCATATGGTACAATTGGTCATTACAGAGAACAGCAAGATTTCAAAGTATTGGGAAAGGGAGGCTGGGTGATCCCCTTAGAATCTTGTTCAGTGTGTACTTTGAAGTTAGCTACACAACTCTCATTTCGTTTAGGAACTCATGATCTTTAACCAACACTTTGTATTTCATGAAATCCACAGTTACAAATAAGCTAGGGGTCATTATTTGGAAAACTGAACCAAATTCACTCCATATCAGTCACAATTCTGATGCCCGGAGGACTCAACCCTGAGCTAAAGCCCCCAGCTCACATAGTGGAGCTCTGAAAGATTTGATAAATGCTACAACAGCATGAAGCATCAATTTTCATTTCACGTAGGTAAATGCTCAAGAAAGGAATTGCTGGGTCATATGACAAGTACATGTGAAAAGGGGGGAGGGGAAATGACATAAATTTATTTAATATCAAAAATACTTTTAAAAAGTTGGATCTTCTGCAGGTTGTGTGTAATCATAGATGCAGTGAACTCATGAGTACAACAGCTATGTCATATCCATAAGCCATCTTTTTGCCTTGTATTTCTCTATCCTTCACACTTATGCTCTCTCTGCTCCATCTTCTACAGTGTTCCCTGAGCATAGAGGGGTTGTCATTGCTATCAATGGGACTGATCATTGATCATTCCACCATCACCTATTCTTTGCACTTCAGACAGCTAAGGGTTTCTGCAGTAACCACTGTCCGATGCAGTAAGAAGCTTCTTGATGAAGGCTGGAGACAGCATTAATACANTTAAGTATTTAGAAGGCAGTTTGACAAAACAATTATAGTAGGTTCCTTGCTGGGGCCATGGATCTCCACAGCCAAAGGCTATTGACCAGGTTTAAAGGAGGAGAAATGAGTTTTCCTTTGTGGAGCGGCCTAAAATTCAATTGGAAAGTACTTCCCTCACTGTGTTACAGCAATTTCAAGGAACGATTACAGTAAGTCAGCGAATGTATCTTTGTGAGCTACTTCATCAGAAAGACTAGTATTACATACGAAGATGTCTGATTTGTCATGATCGTATCTATGACTACGGCAAAAGAGCACAGATACATTATAGAGGACAGGGAAGTTAAAATTAAAGCCTGCCTCTTTCTATGTTTGTTTTGCTTCTGATCAGATGTGAGATTGAAATCACTTTTGCTAGGCCNTGCAGAGAGGAGCTGTGAGTGGGGCCAGGACATGGTTCCTTGGAAAAGCCCTTCCAGTTTCCTCCCCCTCTTGCTTGTTCTCCCACACGGCACCTCCTCCACGCTTCTGTTTTTGTACCAAATGAGTGATGGTTTCCAAAAGCCCGGAGGAGATGAAACGCATCCGTGGGCTTCACCCAGACTGCACCTTCCCCTGTGATCTGTTTGCTCAGTGTTGAAGCGGGGACGCCAGTGAGTCTNCATGATGATCTGCCTACTTAAAAGAGTTCTTTCATATGTATGTGTTCACAAGTGTGTGCAGCTACGTGTGCATGCACAGACACATACATGTGGAGGCCAGAGGACACAACTGGATGTTCCTGAGGAGCCATGCACCTTGTTTTTAAAGACAGGGTCTTTCATCAGCTAGGCTGGCTAGCCTTCGAGGTTCTGAGGCTCCCCCTGCCTCTACTTCCCCAGCATTGAGATCACTAGGACATGCCACCACACTCTACTTTTTACATGGGTGCTGGGGACTGAACTTGGATCCTCTNGCTCACATAGCAAGGACTTTATAAACTGAGATAGCTCCCTTTCCCCTGAAGGAAGTATTTTCTTTGACTCTTCCCTGATCCCTATTCTTTCTAAACTTAACATCCATCAGGGGTATGCTCGTATGCCCAGGACCAACAGAGCTGCCAGTAGCAAGCTGTAGAGCTGCTCACTTGCACATAAGAAGAATACAGGACTCNGGGTCCTTTTCAGGAGGATCCTCGTGTGAACTTGTCACTGTGGGGAAGCAGTGGTACCTGGGGGAGGACTTGTCAGTCACCTTAGCCCTGCTTGCTATGGATCTGGCAATGGACAGGGAAGCGGTGAAGCCTAAGAGAGTGTGCACAGTCAGTACACANGTGGGGCCAGGCACACTCTGGCTGAAGAGTGCTTCCAGGGTCACCAGATGTGACAGTTCTATGTGGGAGGCAGCCCCTAAATCCCCCTCTGTGCAGCAGCTCCAGATGGAGTTGGTTTTCTCTCCAATGAGAGCCAAGTCTGTCAGGACGGTGGGGGGCTGAAGATTAATTTTGTAAAAAGAAAGCCCGATGGAAGGACACGGGGGACTGACTGACTTGATTGACGGCACCTCTGTGATTCCCAATTCCTCAAGCTGAGTCATAACAAAGTCTGCCTCAAACCCTGTATATCACATTTGATGAAATGTGTTTGCCAGTAGAAAGAAGTGTTAATAAGAATGTGTGGACTTTGAAGAATCAATTCCATATGGATCAATGACTCAATAAGCAGAGCTCTAATACAAGCCTGGGGGCAGACACTGATGCACATCCATGTACACTGATGGAACAACACATAAATGCAATGGTCGTATTACTGTATTGAGCTATGGACAAGAAGTAATGGGTTTTTTAAGTATGTGATTTATTTGGCCAAAGTGACCTGATCCTAAGGGAGAGAGTCAGCCCATGGAGCTGGAAGAGCTTGAAGAGAAACTCCCTTTTATTACCAAAAACATGAAGATATTAAAATCACCATACGGACAGGGCTGGCAACACTTCAGCTTCCCTGACTGACATTAGAGGTAAATACTGTGCTGTTTCATGTCCAATTTCCTTCAGAAGACAAAGATGGACCCTGTGGCAAAGCCAGGCGTGGTNGTGCACNTCTGTGAGGGAAGCACCCAGTAGGTTGAGGCAGGAGGATCGTGAGTTTAATGTCAGCCTCAACTACATAGTAAATGGAGGTCAGCCAGGGCTACATCATCAGACTCTAGCTAATTTGAAGCGGGGAGCTTTATCAAAGAAGTGGGCTATCTTCTGGCAACTTTTGAATCTCTTTTGGCAATCACTATAATGCCTGTTGGACAAATGTCATTAATTAAGCTCTGTATTTATTAAAACTAACTTTAAAAAAGGAAAGGAAATCTAGTAGAGATGAAATGAGCAACGGTTTACAGACCACAAATGTGCAAACAGGAGGGGGATCATACATCTGAAAAGATACCAGCCAAGAGCAGAGATTTCCAGCTGCTGAANCCTGGAATCCTGGGGACCTCACATAATTTGGGAGCCAGTGCCAGAGATTCTCACCTGAGAGGTTCTCCTGTGTTACTTGGGCACTGGGTGCTTTGATACCTCCTCTTCTGTTTGCTGGGATGGTTGAAAATGACCATCGTTCTTCTGGTTCCAGCTGAGGACAGTTTTAATGGAACCCCTTTCATGATGCATTTGTCAACACAAAAACATGTGCATCTCAAAGTCACATAATTCTAGAGCACTTTTGCTATTCCTCGTAANGCTTGTGGTGGCCACCACCCCAGAAGCTGCCAACAGAGCGAAANGTGTGGGCATTAGAGTTCTCACCAGTGGGAGTGCTCCACAGCTGTCCCCAACAGCAGCACTGTTTTCCCTGTCCCNGGATTACTAATTGTTTCAGCAATATGCACGGACCCCACTCTCCCCCTTTAAAACAGAATCACTACTGTCTTCACCACGGGGCGTGCTGAGCACCTGNGAAAGTAGGGGTGCTTCTGGGATCAGGAGGAAGGAGGAGAACAGTGCAAGAATCTCTCCAAAGCTCCCCCCATTGTCCTTAATTCAAAGGGAGCAAATCCTGTCTGATTTTGAAGGAAGGGAACAAGTCCCTGTAGGAAGAAAAGATGTCTTTGCTGGNATACCATGCTTCAGCTAGAAACTAGAGGGCTCACAAGTATAGCCACCACGNGCTGAGCAAGCCTGGCCTGTGGATTTACTCCATCTCCCAATCTTTCCATTAGATGCTACCTCCTCTGTGGGTGAGCCAAAGAGCACAGCTCTCCCAGTTTCTTTAGTTCATGCTATTTATTTCCTTTAATTGGGGCAAAACTTGCTGGCACGTTTGAGAAGGAAGTGACAAGTTCTCATATGGCTCAGCAACAAGAGATGCCAGAGAGAATCTACATTGACAGGAGAAATGCAAACCTACTGGGCAGGCGTTTTATTTCTTATGGAAAAATTTCAAGGCGTTCTCAGCTGTCCTCCACTCTCGTGAAAAGAAAAGCCNCAAAGAGGCAGATGTTGGAGAGCAGGAGGTTTGCTTAACAATAGCTAGTGGACTCTGTGTAAGCAACACATTCTCCTCATCTTTCTAGACTTAGAAAGATTTCATGGTTGCTCATTTTTAAGTCACCCAAACAACAAAGACTAAAGGGGGGTGTCCTTCTCCCTCTAAATACACNAATTGATAATGTATTCTCATTTCAGAACTACTGATGTTTGGGGCCAAACACTTGTTTTGCTGGTGGAGACTTTTTATCCTGTGCTTTGGAGGATGCTAAGCCGAATTGTTACCTTCTACCTGTCAGGTGCCAAAACATCCATCCTATGCNGTGGTGGCTAANANNGTCCCCTCAACAGACCAATGGTTNCTACCTCCTGGTTGAAAGACACTGTGTACTGCTTTAGCCATCTTCATGTGCAGTTCATTTCAATAGTTTGGATTTTGTTTCTTGGGGAAAGGTAGTTTAGACAGGGTTTTATGTATCCCAAGCCAACCTCAAATCCTCTCTGTAGCTTCAACCATGACCCTTTGACGCCCCTGCTTCCACCTCTGAGTGCTAGGATTGCAGGTGTGTGCCCCCGGCACTGAGCTTACAGAACTGAGAAGTAAATCCAGGCATTCATGTACACTAGACAAGCACTCGACCAATAGAGCCACCTGGACGATGTGTAAAGTGGAAACAGAACCTCTGAGCCATGTGACAGGCCAGCTGCTGTTCCTCGCGGTCCGACGCTCCTCCTCTTACAGTTCTCTCCGCCACACAGAATATTCTCACTTCTTTAAGATGCAAAGCAAAAGTAGCATCCCATGAAATTTTATGCACTGTCTCCCTGCATTAGTCAGCTTTCTTTTAGTGTAACAAATATCTGAGATCATCGACTCATTAAAAACAAAGGTTTGGGTTTACAATTTCAGGGGTTTTTGGTCCATACTCAGTTGGGCCCATTGCTTCTGTGGGGAACGTGTACAAGGCAAAGTTAAACCATGACCTTCATGAACAGCAAGCAAGAAAAGGAAGAAGGGACTAGGGTCCCCAAACCCTCTTCAAGGACATACCCTCAGTGGCCGAATGACCTCCCACTAGGCCCCACCTTAAAGTTTTTGTTACTTCCTAATAGTTTCAAGTGGAAGACTAAGCCTTTTTAACAGAAGACGAATGTGGCTTAGGGGACATTTCAGATCCAAAGTACAGCACTGTCTCTCCTTTCACTTACTGAGGGAGTTAAATTCCTACAAAGAAACAAAAAGAAAGCCAGGGCCAGAGCTCATTCCTTCTGCACTGGCTTTTCACTATAGGACCCTAACACCTTAGACCTCTGAGGTTCTGCTCTCCATGCATCCCTGAGCAGAACAGGCACCGTGCTCCCNNTAGCTGCCAGATCTCACTGCCATGCTGAATACTTCGTTTAAAAACAAAACAAAACAAACAAAAACGAATTTTAATCATGTGCTGTATAAACAGCCCTTGAGAGATTATTCACAGACTGTCATCACAGACTGAGGCAAGAGACTGTTGGCTCCTGAGAGTTCTTCATCTGAGGCACAGACAGGGTTTCACAGGGAGACAGCAACAAAAACATGGTCGCGGGTGGACTACAGCACCTTTACCAGACACTACCAGGAGCACTTAGTGCTCCTCCTGGGATTCAGGCTGCCTCAGGTTTATCTTCTGTCTGCTCTTGAGGTGAAGTGAAGTTTTTACTGGAAGTAAAGTCAGCATTGGTATGAATAAGTAGTTATGCATTTTTACAAGGGTAAGAGCCTAGCTTTTGCTAGCATCTAATCATGTTCTAGGCTAAATTCTAAGCCTGGATTCGTCACATGAAGTCAGCGTGTGTANAATTTACTCAGTCGAGCATTTTTACCTCAACTGAAATTTATGCTTTCAGTTTTGAGAGGGCCTTAAAAAATACACAAAGTACTTTTCCTAAGCTCTACTNGGATGTAAAAAAGTGTGATTCCTGGGCATGGTAGAGAACTTCAAGGCAACTCCAGCTGTCTATTTTAAAGCTGGCTATTTCTGATATTTCCTCCACATATCTGGCCATAACTCATCTCCTGTGGGGCAGAGGGCAGAACTATCCCAAGTTGAGACACATAGGAAGACAAAAATGTGCTCTGTTCTTTGGTTTTAGTTTTTGTTTTTTCTTGTCTAAACAGCCAATACTCTTTTTTCTTAAAAAAAAAAATTCCCTGTGATTTATTGGTAAAGGAAATGTTTCTCCCCTAAAAATAACAGTCAGAGACTGCATTCCCCTCACTGCTCTTTGTGGGTCCTGGACTACTTGGTGAAAACAGAGGTCTTCCCACACAGACAAGAGCAAGTCTTTGGTCCCAACTATGTGCTTGGCCACATTCTTCATGGGGCCCTTGAAATAAAATCAAGACCTTTGTATGAAGCCAGAGAAATCCATTCAAAAGACAAGTTTGAACACATCACCTCCCTGCAAATAAATCTGCTATTGCTGCAGAGCAAAGGATCAAAACTCAACAGAAAGATTCTGCCCTTTCCCCTCTTGACAGATGCATTGTGGTCCACACCACTCTTGACCATCAACCAGGTCCTACCGTAACATCTCCAGTGTGGTGCATACCATGAAGCCTTTCGCCATGCTGCTCCTGCAGCATAGCTNCCCNTACTCATGTTCCTTATCTCAGCCACATCACCTCTCCAGGAAANCCCAGTCTATCCAACTCTACCCCATGGAATGTCCTTAAAGCACTTCAGTGCTTTTCAAAATCATAATAGTTCCTCATTTGTTTGTGGGTTATTTACCAGCTGTGGTGGGTTAACACTTGTAAACTGCCAACAGCATGTGTGGAGTGTGACGAGTCACAGGAGTTCAGGAAANAGCTGGAAGGCGAATAAAGAATNAAATCCTTTAGAATTTGCTGAGACTCACTCTCAGACACCTCAAAATTTAGCTTCTCCAGTGGTGGTGGGATATCCTGTTTTCTGAAACACCAGCAGAACAACTTCTTGGGTCTTTTAAATCCATGTGTATGGACAATCACAAACAAACATTGACGATGACTGGCAGCTGGAGTCACTCCTCCCCCAGCACCACATCCTCATTCTTCAGGTCACACAGCTTAGAGCACATACATGAGGCTTCATGTTCTTTAAAAAAAATGTTCAAAGAAAAAATATTCGGTAAGAANAGGCTGTCTTAGCAGGCATGGTGGCACACACCTTTGATGCCAACACTCAGAAAGCAGAGGGACTCTGTGACTTCCAGACTAGCCAGGGCTACATACTGAGACTTTGTCTCAAAAAATTGGAAAAAAGAAAGAGACTATTCTATTTTGATTTTTGTTTTGCATTTGTGAGACTCTATCANGGAGCCTTGTATTTGCTGTGTAGCTGAGGCTGACCTTGAACTCTTGATTCTCCATTCTCTGCCTCACACATGCTTGGATTATAGGTGTGTACCACCACACCTAGCTCCTATTTAAACTTTTCAATTGTACACTTGTGTTTCAATGAATCCTTCTAACCTTATTCACACGATCTTTAAAAATATAGCAATAAAAATCTGAGATGAAAGAAATAAACTTTATTTACTGGATAATATTTGTTGAATGGTTGATATAAAAACAGAGGAGATTCAGTTCCTCACTATTATCTTTCCAGTAATTTCACTTAAAATTTGAAATAATATTCTGCATCTCAAGTGACACAAGAAATCTAAATTCCATGGAAACTGAAGTGCTTGGTCCAACTTTAATGTTTTATTTTAGATAAAAGAGACGCCTCATTTCAGTTCAGAGTCCAGTTAGGCAACAGAAAGTTTTTAGAGCAGTCACATAANGTCAATAAAAACAGAGAATGCTCCTGAATGATATCTGTCCTTCCATTTCCAAACCACAGGGAGTGTAGGCAAATGTGAATGTTGTGCCCAGGGGAAGGAACACATTACCAGGAGCACAGTTGAGTGTCTGGGGAGGGAACACATTACCAGGAGCACAGTTGAGTGTCTGGGGTGGGAACACATTACCAGGAGCACAGTTGAGAGTCTGGGAAGGGAACACATTACCAGGAGCACAGTTGAGTGTCTGGGGTGGGAACACATTACCAGGAGCACACTTGAAACCAAGGAGATGGACCTCCCACATGTGGTTACAGTGAAAAGTTCAGTGGTTAAAAACAACTTGTGAAAGGACAGTGGGCTTCCCTGTCAGGAAATACAGTCAATCATACTTCAAAATACAACTAGAACCAAGCTCCTCAGAACAAGTACTGAGCTAGGGGCAGGCTGACATTAGGTCTACAATACTCATAGTTNGGGTTTTATTGCTGTAATGACACACCATGACCACGGCAACTCTTATGAAGGAAAACGTTCACTGGAGTGGCTTACAGCTCAGAGGTTTAGTCCATTATCATCATGGCAGGAAGCATGGCAGTGCACAAGCAGACATGGTGCTGGAGAGGCAGCTGAGAGTTCTACATCTGGATCTGCAGGCAGCAGGAAGAGCAAGTGAGCCACTGGGCCTGGCTTGAGCTTCTGAGACCTCAAAGCCCACCCCCTAGTGACACACTTCCCCTAACAAAGCCACACCTATCCCAACAAGACCACACCTTCTAATAGTGCTACTCCCTTTGGGACTATGGGAGCCATTTTTATTCAAACTACATTCTCCACTCAGAATGAAGAAAGTGCAGTAGCTGTATGCCCAACACAGAAGGGGCCACAGCATCCAGCATGGATCTCTCCTCCTTCCCCAATTCATGCAGTCTGGGATCACCTTGAATTCACTATATAGCTAAGGGTGACTTTAACTTCTAATCCTCCTGCCTCCACTTCCTGGGTGCTAGGATTTCTTGTTCATGCAGTAATTGGGGATCAAATCCAAAGTGTTCCACATGCTCAGCTCTACCTACTGAGCCACATCACTAGTTTCACAGATCTCTTTTTGAATGAGGAAGCCCACACTTTGTAACTAGGGTTTAGAACCATCCAGTTTGCTGTACAACAGTACACTCAGGGCTGAGGCAGCAACAGAAGCGTGTAAGGTAAGCTTGCATGAGAACTGGAAAGCTTAGCAGAAGAGCCCACAGGAAACACCTGACAAGACCCAGAAAATGATGTGATGGGGTAAAGAAGGAATAATGAAGACTTCTAAAATTATGAAATAAAGTATATTTCTTGGGGATATGTTGGAGCCCATTTAGGCTTTACCCAGNAGGTCTGCATAGAGAGGATGATTGGACCATGGGCCTGAGTACCAGGTGTCTGAAATGGCTGTGCTGGGGGGAGGCCTTTTGCTCCACCCCTTGGCATTCCTTTAAAAACCCTAGGGCAGAGACAGTCAGGGCCTGATGGATTAGGATCCAGGCCCTCTCAAGGCTATCCTGTATTTTCTATCTTTTTCTCTCCCCTCTATCCTTCTAACTAATATTTCCTGCTGCTTCTACTCAAGAGTACTATCCTGTATTTTCTAT
>LZPO01097187.1:234222-244839 GCA_001675575.1 Neotoma lepida | reverse complement strand
AGGCGGGGCTTGGAGGAAAGAAGGGGGAGGGGTAATATAATCATAATCTCGTAAATAAAAGAGATGATAAAACATGAAGTCAGAGAGACATAAAAATTACTAAAAATAACAATAATAAAAAAACAAAAGAGCTCAGCTGCAGCAAAAGCCACAGGTGGGGCCTGAGGTGGCCCCTCTACTGTCATATGAGCAAACCTTCAGCCCACAGCCCAAACACATACATCCGTTTGCAACACTGGCCACTGTAAGTTACTAGGTGCAAAGATGGCCATGGGAATGTGCATGACTCCAGGCAAGCACATGGACACTAAAGATAATGAAGTAACGTTAACTTCTGAAGACATATTCGCTAAGAAATCTTCAAAAACGAAAGATGGCATATTCCACTCAGTGAGGTGCCCATATGACTTTAGCTGGCTCTGGTGCCAGGATANATGTAGCTGGACAGTTAACAGTTATGAACTCCAATTCTGATGACCAGCTGTTGGGTTCCAATCTGTTTCTACCACTGACTAGTTGAATGAGTCCAGACTGGTTATATCTACACAAAGTCTCTATTTCCTCATCTATAAAATAAAATAATAAAAAAAAACCCTGTGTCATGAGGTTGAGAGGATTGAGTTAATTCCCATAAAGCCCATTGTATAGATGGGCATTTGTTATATTAATATAATTTGAAGTCAGAAAAAGAATAAAATAGAAAGAATAAGGGGCAAGGTGGAAGGGACTTCTATACTGAAGCACTGTGTGGATACTCAGTGCACTAGTTAACCCTAAGAGCAAATTCAANAAGTTTTACTACTCTATATTTACAGATAACCTAATTCCAAAGACACCTAATGATTACCCAAGGNCAGGGTACCAAGTCTGGAGTATCTAAAACATTTGGGGATAGTTCCTAATAATCCTAAAGAAAAAGGACTAATAGTTTGCTTCTAACTTCTCCTTGGGGAATGCAATTTGAAGTCTTACATGGAATGGAAGAAGGGAGGGGGGAGNAGAAAGGCAACTGGAGAAAGAGGAGAGAAAGCCNGAGCAGCAGAGGGTNGGGACATGGGCAGGTGTGTGGTGGTGTCCCCCTGCATCCAACCTTCCTCTTCTAGACATGACCTCCTNCTGTAAGAAGCTATGCATTATAAAGTTGCCAGATCTTGATTCACCCTGGCATGGACATGGCCTGCATCAGCTGCTCTGAATTCAATAGTTCACCTGAAGTTACNTAGTGCAGATGACAAACAAGATATAAAGTTCAGCCAGAATCCCAGGTAGAAGACACCTGTCAATGTTGTGTCCAACAGCTAGAAAAAGGTTGAAAGTTATTATGTTGTACTAACCAGTCTACTCTACAACATGTTCTACCACTATCTATGCTGCTGAGGTAGGGATGGTCCAACTCCTACAGTCAAGGGCAGACATGTGATCCAAGCCTGAACAACTAAGTTCCATACTTCCCTGACTTCTGTGACAGGTCCTTAGATGGGTATTTGAACCAAGCCAGGGGTTGTGCNNNACTCCATGATACTTAGGAAGCCAATCTTTTCACTCTATTTGAACCTACAAGAATGTGTCAAACGTACCTGTGACTGAAGCCATTGTAGAGACAGATATGATGAATGATGATGATGCTAGCTGAGTCTTTGAATCCAGCCAGGGCTGCAGACACATTCAGGGTGGGTCTGCTCCCCTAATTAACCCAGTTCCTCACAGGTATGTCCACAGGTCAACTTCATCTAGTCAATTCCTCACTGAGACACCCTTCCCAGATGACTGTACATGGGTCAAGTCCACAACTAAAACTATCACCCCTAAGTGAGGAGCTACTAGAAGTTGATGGATGCTGATGGAGAGTCACTTTTCTTTTGGNGGGATTGTCATTGGCAGGCTTAACCCCACTCCCATGCACATATAGGCAGCATTTACTAGACCCAGTGGATTACTTTAAAAACTATGAGGACATGAAGTTGGAGGAGAGATGTTGTGGAATATTACTTTAGCTCTGTAAAGATGTGTTACATTTGTTTATGTTGTGGAATATTNCTTTAACTAGGCAAAGATGTGTTGCATTTGTTTATGCTGCATTTGTTTAATGATATAAAGATGTGTTGCTTTGCCTGCCTAAGGAACTTGATCGGTCTAATAAAAGCTGAATGGCCAATAGCTAGGCAGTAGAATGATTGGCAGAGCTAGTGGGCAGANAAAATGAGTAGGAGGAATCATCTGAGCTNGAGAGGGGAGAGGAGAGAATGNGGGANAAAGAANNGGAGACGCCCANGGCCAGCCAACCAGGCAGCCACCAACCAACCAGACATGGAGNAGGATATACAGAATGAAAGAAAGGTAAAAAGCNCTGAGGNAAAATGTAGATGAAGAGAAACAGGTTAAATTAAGTTATAGGAGCTAGCAAGAAATNAGCCTAACCTAAGGCCAAGTATTCATAACTAATAANNAGTCTCCTNGTCATGATTTGGGGGGCTGGNGGTCCTAGAAAGCCTNCTACAGAGAGATGTATTAGGGAATGGGGGAGGGGATCCANNGGGTATGACAAAGACACATTGTACACAGGTATGAAATGTTAGAAGAATAAAAAACAAAACAACCAGAAGGTTCATCCCCAGGAACAANCCCTGTTCCTTCCCTTAGGAGACATTTACCTNTGCTGATTTCTGCAGAGAGAATCAAGCNTGGTGAGGGGTAGCCNGGAAGAACATGTAAATATCAGTTTTCCTTCAGTTGCTAAAGCCATTTATTTCCCCCTCTTGAAGGACAGAAAAGCTGCTGATGTTCTTTCAAACAAGAGCCCAGCTTATCAGTCACGCTTTGATTTTTCTTGTAATTATCTCTCATCCAGTAGTGAAGGTTAGATGAAGGAAGCCTATGTGTAGTCCAGGTCACTGTAGACTAGGGGTCCATAATGAAAGGGTGCTTCAATTTTTGTTAAGTCAGGCATTTTAATTAAGTTTTCCATACTTTGTAAGAAACTGCCTCCCCATCATATATAACTGTCACATCTCTTGGTCCCTTTTCGCAAAAAGTTCTTTTCACTTTTGCTTTGCCAATCTTCAAATAATTAGCAAATCCAACAACTGATTGGGTCGCCTGCGTAGAAAAGTGAATATCTCCACAGATAAGATCCTTTTTAAAAGCAGTACNATAGCCAGATTGGATAAGAAGTCTCAGGAGGGGTCCCACCTCCGTCCACCTGAGTGCCTGCCATTTGCAAGTGTATTTGTTATTACAGATGTGGGTTCCAGCTGGCTTTCTTCACTAACACCAGCAGACAGCTTTTCAGTAGTTTCAGGGGACCAAATAAAAACTCTTAGAATCCAGATCTCTTGAGTTTGAGAGAAAAACAAGAAGGTTCCAGGGCAACGGGAGGAGCAACACTNCTCATGGTTTTTCTAGCATCCGTTTTTCCTCATTCTGCATCTATCAACTGCCATATGTCAGGAGAGAGCACATGGCAAGCTTCCAGCACGCACAAGGAGTCCTCTTCTCCCTTCCATTATGGTCCGCACTAAACATTCAAAGCACTGGCTGTATATTCTCTCCTGTGGTTCTTTTGTATTCCTATGGCCCATGTGCAGAGTATAAATACAACAATCACAATGGGCAGGTTGCACTCATGGCTTGAATATTGTTGGTTCTCTTCCTGCCCAGAGGTTCATGTGTTGGAAAGCTTGGTCCCTGGGGTGGCAGAATTGGGAGATGGCAGGACCTTTAAGAGATGGGGAGCAGTGGGGAGGCCTCAGGTCAGTAGAGGGCAGGGATCTCAGAAGGGTATTCTGGTCTCCTCAGAATTAAGATCTCAGCCCAGCTTCACACGTANAGGCTTGGTGCCCTTGGGTGGTTTGCAAACTTCTCTGGGCCTTATGGGCTTGAACCATGAAAGAAAGTGATAACACCTATCTCATGGGGTCAGTGTGGGCCTAAAGCAGACAGCGCTGAAATTTCCTTCACATGCCCCCAGACGAAAAATATTTATTCTTATTAGCTGTCACAACATATGGAAGACCAATNGAACAAAANATTTGCNTGGAAGCTATCATTGAACAAATTTAGGGCATGTCTATGTGATAGTTAATAATGTCAACTTGACAGGATCTGAAATGCCTAGGAGGGAAATCTCTGGGCATGTCTGTGAGGGAGTTTCTAGATTAGGCTAATTGAGNGGGTCAAGTCCCACCCTAAATGAGGCACCATTCCGNNGCTTGAGGTCCTGAGCTGCATANCAAGGAGAAAACAATATGAACATTGATATTCACCTCTGTGTGCTTCCTNGTGCAGATAAAATGTGACCACANCTGGCCACAGCTGGCCTNCTGCAGGTATACTNTCTCCACCATGACAGGGTACATCCCCTCTGCTGCAAGCCAGAAGAAAACTTTCCCCCTTAAACTGCTTTTGGTTAGATATTTGGTCATAGCAATAAGAAAAAGTGATATAGTCTACTCTAGCCAACGCTAACCAGAAAATTCCAGAATGACCACTAGAAGAAAAGAAGCTGTGAATCCGTCAGCTTCCAATGTCAGGGCACAAAGTTTGGTCCCTGAGAAAGCAGTTGCAGAAATGAGAGACATCGAGTGTTGCAACAATTCGTGAATTAATGTGCACTGGGCCCTTCAGGTCCTCAGCTAAGAGGTTTTATTAAATAAAGGTTTTATTATTATCTCTAACACAATCCTTCTTGACTCTGCCCCTGTGAGGAGGCAGAATTTGGCCTTTAGAGATAAAGACAGCTCATCTCTCTGTAAAAACATCTGAAAGAGTCTCCTGCCATCTTTGGGGAGACTGTCCCCTCCTTCAAAACCTTCCCCTTCCTGGGTCACTTGCAAGTAATTAGAGAATTATCTGCTAAATGATTGCTGTGTATGCCACCACTCTTGAGTCCAGCAGCAACAGAGAATGAAACAAGCATTTTCTTCCTTTTCAAAGTTGTTACTGGGCCTTCCTCCCACCCTAGAAAATGCTTATCTTTTGTGAAGAAACACGCTGGTTCTGTTTTTGGAGAAATGTGACCCCCCTCAGCCTTGCGAAATTGCTGGTGACTGAGCCAGTTAAGTTACCAGAAGAGAGGGAAAAGCAGTCATAGACAGTCTCTGAAGTATTTCCCAAAGCCAGAGCGGTTCAACACATGCTCTGTTCCTCCTCTTTGGGTAGGAGGTCTCCAGCCATTCTGTGCCTTGGTTTCCACTTTCACAAAGACACGATCCTTGAGTGCTATCATGAGAATGAAGCAGAGAGCTTGACACTCAGTGGATGTGAAGTTCTTTTTGTTTAAGTGGGAAGTGGGAAGAGGCNCCTTCCATCTCTCTCTGGTACTTCGTGGCAGATAAGTGGGGAGGCGCCAATGGAGAAAGCAGGCAGAAAAACTGGAAAAGTGAACTAGACTCCTCCATTCCATAAGAGATTCACAGCGAGTGGCCAAATGAATCACAGGCGGGGCTCCTGCCACAGCCAGCAAGGGGTGCTCTCCTCCTCTGCACAGGAGCCGGCGTGGGAACGTGTGCAAAGCAAACCCTTATCCAGAACAGAGTGCACCAGGGTGGACACTAGTGTATCTTGGGTTACTTCCAGTGTCTGGTCGAATGTCCCCTGCCTTCTAGACTGTGTCACGTAAGTAGCTCCTACCGCTATGACAGTCCTGCCACAGTGAACCACGAAGAGGAACACAAAATCATAAATTATCTTCCTCAATAGCTGTGGGTATCCTCTTCAAGACCTGTCCGTAATGACCTATTTCCACCAGCTTATCCTGTGGTTACCTGCTGGGGACCAGATGTTTGAAAATATGAACCTATAGGAGACATTCACATTAAACCAACAGCACCCTCAAACTCAGGGCACTCACCTAGCAATGAGCTTCCAGCTCCCCACCCGAAGCACATTGCAACAGGCAATGCACAGTGATGCTGACAACCCTTCACTGCGGATTAAACCCCACTTACCCTGAACTTACACGACTGTCATATGCACTCTGTTTCCTTAGGAGCATAATCTTACTCGACTGCTTGCTAAAGCCAACTTCCAGAGCCCCCGGGGGCACAGATCACACATGGATCTTTTGCACACTCCATGGTAGTTCTTGGATGAGAACTGCCACGAGTTGATTTTTTTTTTTCTTTTTACTTCCTTGGGATGGAATTCCTCAGCTGTAACAGGGACACTGTGACCCTGTCCTGGAAATCAGAAGGGCGCCTGCCTGTGACTAAAGAAATGTCCACACAGCAAACCACAAAGTGCACGCATGAAATGCTGACTTCCTGGTGCACCCCCCTCCCGTGTTTGTTTATGAGCCGGACTCTGTTTTCATTATCTACATACTTAAGAAGCCAATTATGACATCTCATTACAAACTGTCTTTGGATGAAGCAGTAAACATGACTGTTCCTCAGAGATAGCATCCAAGTGGGAACCCCTGCCATCTTCACATTAATAAACTGAGGCTCCCCACTGTGCAACAATCACATCAACAAACTTTGCAGGAGTGTCAGGGGACACACCAAGAATAGTTTCTGGTGGTTTTACTTTAATCCTGGATCTTTTGTTACCCCAGCTATTTTAGAATGGAAAAAAAAAATTATCAGTCTGCCTTATCTGAGAACTCTGTCTTCAAGCGCAACTGCTTAACTAACCAGAATAGTTAGCTTTACTGTGGCAATGTGAATGCATTTATCTCACTTTACATCTTACCGGCCGCTCAAGGAAAGTTTTTGATAAATGCCCACATTCCAAATGCAAACCCATATGCACGTACATTGTATTAATCAGATTGACAAAGGAAAGGCATGGTACTTGTTCTTGGTGGGAGGGGACTGGCGGGGGTGGGGGGTTCTATCCAGGAAATGCATTTTTGCAACTGCAGCATTCTTTCTCTCAATCTGTTTGCTTTGGGCTCATACTTAGCTGTGCACATACCTATCAACACACAGAAGAAAGGCACAAAGTCTGTGTGTGATGGGAAAGTCGCCTTAGACCCTCAAGATCTGATGGCCTGTGAACAAGCTAGAGGCTAGATTATAGACTCACGTGAATGGAGGGCGATCTGAACACTGTTGTTTTTTTCCTATCATGGGACCATTCCAAATTTCACATAACTGGCCCAGTGACCTATGGTGATTAGTCAGGGAATAGCTGCACAGATAAACTAAGACACAATTACATGGCCCTGTAGATGACCCATAGTTGCCCGTAGTTAGAGGTCCACATTCTTCTTTCTCACACTCCCTTCTTGCCCTCAGTGACCTCGGATTTCACCCAGAGCACCACACTGGGACTTGAAAGCAGCTAATGTGGCCAAGTGGTTAGACAGATCCTGGAGTTGACTCAAGTTCANGGTCCATCCCCTTGCTATGTGAGATGTTATTAATTGCTTCAGCCCCCANGTTGTGAGTCCCATAAACAAAATGGGTGTGATGGCTGTATGCACCTGGAAGACGCTCCTGCTAGAGGGAGATGTGCTACTTGGTATAGTGCATGACACAGGGTATGTAGTAAACTGCTATTATTTCCAAAATTCCTTCCTCAAGATTTTTTAAGTGTCTCATAAGGGAATAGCACTGTATGCCAGACTCCTNGGCCCTACTTCAGACATGTGATAAANAGAGATTAGTTTTTAAACATTGTATCTTATTTTTATATGTGCATATATGTGGGTGGCACCTTTACCCATTGAGCTATCTCACTGGCCCAAAAGCGACTATTTAATATACTTGAGACAAAACAATGCAATATTATTCTTACNTAACAGGACCTAAGAAAAAGAGCTAATCTTNTATTTAATCTGTGTTTTCCCCCTGCTTCAGAGATATGTTCCAGGGAAACACATGATTGTGACCTAATTCAAGATGTCTCATCAACCATAAAATCTTCTGGAGAAGTTCTTCATCCAAAGCTCCATTTGTCAACTATTCATCATACTTAAGGATTTTGGAGAAACTTTGAAGACTAGACTGCACACTTTTCAAATGGAACTTTAATATGAACAAACTATTTGTTGTGTATAGTTAAGAACTCTGCCTAATGCCTAAGGGACCCAGGCTTCACCACCTTGGTCCCAAGAACAGGCACCAAGGCACTGGCTGCTGTTAATTCCTTTACTCAAACTTTCACCTGATTCATTTAACTGTGACCAAATTCAGCATCCGTGTAAATCAGACGCTCTGGCTACTGGAATTTACAGATGAAGAATGCTTCAGAACAGTACAAGATGTTGGGATCCACCNGAACATGAAGTACTCTGGTGAGGCTGTTTGAATGCTCATTTTAGAAGAGTTCTTGATTTATANACCTCATGCAATTTGTTTGACCCATCTTTAAATCAAGAGGGAGACACTGACACCTATATTCACTTCCCAGGAGCGCTCCAAAGCTCTCTCTTGGTAAGTGGCACGTGTTCCCTGTGGGCATAGCTCTACAGAGTACAGCCATCAACAACCGAGATATCCCTACTATTGGACTCAGTTCACTGGCCTCCTGAGTTTCACTGCACAGGACCCGCCTCATACATCAGCACAGAGACAACCAGGGGAGGAAGCTGTGTGCAGTTGCATGTTTGTTTGCAGGGAACTAGAGGCTCCACACTCCTGTTCAGTACTGAGTCATTACCTCTATCTCATAGCTGGCTCTGGCCTTTTCAATGTGCAAACACAGTAGCATCTGAACACACAGCTTTTGTAGATAATCATGTATCATTCTGCTGACACACAACATTGCCCCATGCTCCTGTTCAGCCTGGCGAGAATACTAGTTGGGGGGCTCGAGAAATCATTCTGTTGTTAAGAGCACATATTGTTCTTGCAAAGGACCCCAAGGTCACTTCCCAGCACCCATACCAGGCAGCTCACAACTGCTAGAACTGTAGCTTCAGGGAGCCGATAGTTCTCTGACCTACTTAGGATATGTACACAGATGCACATACAAACACACAAATAAATACTAAGACATTTAAAAACAAAAGTACTAGTTGGGGCTAGGAAGACTGAGAAAGGGAAAGGACTGTGTGCTCTGCATAGAACTCTAATATTCAGGGTATCGAGAAACAAGATCTTATCCCAGGAGTATGGTGGATAAGCACCAGGCTACCCTCTACCACCCNCAACTCCGGCCTGGCCAAAGAGAAACACCCCTAGCTCTAGACTTCCCTAGAAAGTAGAAACTTTCTGGACAGTTGACTTTACCAGTGACCATGAATATTATAGAGCTTTATTATTGCCAGGCTCTGGGGTAAAGCCTGAAAAAAAAAATCTGAGCTTGGGACAGCTGAAATCAATTAGCCAGGATCACAGNTAAGATGTTATGAAGCCAAGATGTGAATGCCACAGTACTCCAAAGCCCCAGCTCAGTGCTGGGGAGCTGTGGGAGCCACTGGACACAGAGAATCCTTAAGGTACACCCTTGTGACTTCCTGTCCCTGAAGGAGGTCAAGGGAAAGAATGCAAAACACAGCCAGTCAAGCCGAGAGGTAATCTCTGTTTCCTTTTGAGCACACCCATTAGAGGTCTGGAATCAAGATGTGGGGAGAAAGGGGAGAGATAATTCCTGGTCTGGTTGGAAAACAAGACCCTGGAAGAATTAAAGACTGTGACAAGGGAGCGTATAATTATGTGCTAAATTGCAAGGCATGGACTTTAGAGTCTGAGGAATTCAAACAGAAGACAGAGTTTGAGGAAGCTCCCTAAGCGGGCACTGGAGGCAGGCAGTGGGGTAGGTGAGGGCAAAGGCCTTCATANTAGGGGAAATGGCTGAAGCAAATGCAGGTGTGNGCTTGTGTGCACGGGAGCTGTGGGGACCATGTGGGCCAGGTGAGGCTGACCAGAGAGCCAGAGTGGAAACAGGACACTGGGGTCATCTTGCTGCCCTCTAAGCAGTGTTAACAAAGAATGAGATCCAGTTTCTACGGGGTGGCTTTGTAATATCTCTGAAGGCGCTTCTTATAGAGAGAAATTCTTCAAAAGCTACTTTTAATCTTATTTTTAAAGTAAATGTATTCAAGCTAAAATTCAAATCTCTACTTTTCTCCTTAAAATTAAAAGTCAACTTACAAATATTCTGTGTCAAGCAAATTTTAACATTTTTTACCTACATTCAGAAACTTGAAATATTCCAGGCTGAAGAGATGGCTCACAGGATAAAGGCACTTGCTACCAAGCCTGGTGGCTTGAGTTCAATTCCTGGAGCCCACATGATGGAAGGAAAGAACTGACTCCTGGAAGTTGTCCTCTGGCCTCCACCTGCTACACTGTGACATACTACTTATCCCCACCACCCAATAAATAAAGTGTGAAAACAAAGAACAAATTTAAAANATATTCCAAATACTCCATTCTTTTGAGAGGACTTGAGTCCCTAACAATTTACTGGCATTTTAATTAGAAATATAGACATGATTTATTTTTAATGTCTCCCATGTTCCTACACCTGAAACTTTCAATTTTTTAAATTAAAGCATGAGTATTTCTCAAATGGAAGAAGCAGCTTATATAACTTTAAATAGCATTAATGTTTAATTACAAGTGCACATGATGAATCTTTAAGAACCAAGAATGGTGCTCAATTTACCTTTCTAAGTTAGTCTAGCTTAAATTCAAAGCACTGCCCACTAAAGAAAGAGGTCTTCCT
>LZPO01097187.1:213575-227168 GCA_001675575.1 Neotoma lepida | reverse complement strand
TTTGTGTGTGTGTGTGTGTGTGTGTGTGTATACAAAGGCTTCCTGTTTTGTGTTTTTATGTGATTCCTGAGTGTGAGAACAAGTGGGTCTCGGCATCTGTATCTCTTTCCTGTGCCTTCTCTTGGGCCCTTTTCCTTCTGTGTATTTTGTTCTACTCTGATTTGTTTTGATTTTATCTTATTATATTTTATTTTATTATTATCCCTAAGAAGCCTGTTTGTTTTCTAAACAGAGGCAGAAAGGGAGTGGATCCGGATGAGAGAGGAGGTGGAGAGGAACTGGGAGGAGTAGAGAGAGGGGAAACCATAATCAGAATATATTGTATGAAAAAAATCTAATTTTCAATAAAAGGAAAGTATTTAGGGTGTTTTGTGTGCAATTTAAGGATGTAAAGGCTTGACTTCATTTAGCCAGTGAACTCCCAATAAATGAACAGGGTGACCTTCAGACACATACATCTCAGACACTTGCCTTACAGCAGTCCATCTTGGAAACTAAACGTGGAGGCCATTAAAAGGTGGATGGGTCTCTACTATTTGGGATAAATACGACCCTCGGGATTCGTTAATGTGTGTCTGTCACATATCCAGATTCCAGATTTTGTTTTTGAGACAAGGTTTCTCTATACANCCCAGGTTACCCTTGAACTCATGCTCCTCCTGCCTCAGCCTTCTGAGTGCTAAGATTAAAGACTGAGAACTGTTACACAATTACATTTTTATATAGACTTTTTAAATAATGATAGAGGAAATACAGAAGGGATATTTGCTATCCTGCGAATTACATGACATATAATTGACTTCAACGTTCTCTTTGGACTCTTAAGTTGCTCATGAGTACACATCATCTATTAACGTTTTATAGTGATTTTTAAGCATTTAGAAATTAAACTTTTCTCTTATAATATTAAAAGAAAATAGGAAATAACTCCGAAATGGTGGCAGTGTCATACTTTATATATGCNCTTGGATCCTCTGCATATACATTATATATGTGCTATGTCTCAACTCCTAGTTGTGTGAACCATGGCGAGAGGAGGGGCATTGGTTCTCTTTTCAAATTGAAAGCCGGTTCCTCTGAGCTCCATAAAGAACCCATGACACCTGCTTTCTCATATAATGAAGTCTCAGATCCAAGTCCCTTCTTTGATTTATCCTGCTCCACTTAAGCGGTTTTGACCAACACAATGAAAAAGTGATTTTAGTGCCATATTTTTTATTGTCTGTCTACATATCGTAATTCTCATTTGGAATTTGCTTTCATATTCTCACCAGTTCATGGTGCCAAATGAATTTTAGGTTTGTTTTTAAAGGCATAGATTTTTAACTCCCTCTATTTTCATGAGGAAAGGAGGCCTTAAACCATTCCAGCTGGATTTATCTAACTTCAGCTTTGATGGAGATGTTTTCACAGCCNCTTCAGGGTCCATGTCTCTGAAGCAGAGTCCTCCATTTTTTCTGAACGTGCAGGTGCGGAGATTACAGCGGCAAACCAGACAATCCCGCCTCGTCAGCAGATCTACAGCTCTGTCCCTCATCACTGTAAACCTAATCATGAGAGCGAGCCAGGGAGAGGGAACGAGCGCATTGTGGTTCAAATGCAAATATCTCCCACAAGTCTCTTAAGTTTCCATTGGAGGTTGTTGTACCTTTAAGAGGTAGAGCTGTCCTGAAGGAAGTGAGTCACTGGGGCTGGCCTTGCCCACTTCCGGTCTACTCTCTGCTTGCTGAGTGTACAGTCCTGCCACCATGCCTCCCTGCCATGAAGGCCTACACCTCTCCTTAAATTGTGAGCCAAAATGAAGCTTCCCTTATGTTGCTTTGTCAGGGAAGTTGTCAACCAGCAACAAGAAAAGTAATACAGGGAGGAAGGGGAGGCGCGGGGGTGGGGTGGGGTGGGGTGTGTTATGAGGAGGAGAGGCAGTCGGAGCAGAGCAGAGGTACATGCTTTTCTACACTATAAGAACCTCTCCTCATCTCTTGGGGTGCCCTCTTAAATGGCCTACAAGTTTTCCCTTCATGGGGAGAGAGCTGAGTGAGATGGCTCAGGTGTCTGCCCCTGAAGCCTGACAACCAAGTTCAACCCTAAGACCTACATGGTGAAAGGAGGGNAGTGACTGCCCAGAGATTCCTCTGACCATGTGTGCTGTGGCATGTGCGCNCTCACACACATATACCAATTTTTTTTAAATGATTCCCCCTCAGTTCAGGCCTTTAGTGCTTCCACATTCACTGGACTAGTGTGTTGGGGAGACTACCCTGGGTAAACACAAACCCACTTCTAGAATTTTGTTTTGGAGGATAGGAACTCGTGTAGCCAGAACANATTCCTCCCCGTAACTGTGTAGCCATGCCTTGGCAGCTGTACTTTAAAATGGATTCTTCAACCTACATGCAACTACACAGATCCCAATACTATATGTAACAAGATTCCAATTTAGNATTCTAATGGANACGTGCTGGCCAAGACTTGGGCAGGGGGTGGCATCTAGACTTTGTTCCTTCATGGAAGAAGCCACAGGAACAAAGGGGGTGGACCACAGGAGCAGGAAATGACAGAGTCCAAAGTGTCCTGTTCACAGTGGAAGTGTGACAACTGTGAGCNGGACTAGGCCTCTTCTCTCTGAAGACTTTCCCAGGATGCTAGAGCTGTTCAGAGTACACAGCTGGGCCCAGGGACTGCTGGAAAATGGTACATCACTCACAGGTGGTCCCAGCTTCTGAAAGAAAACAGCTAAAAACCACCACCCTCAGCACACTCAGACCAGGCAGGGATAAAACACAGTCTCTGCAGCCACATCCTGGCTGAGAGTATACAGACAGTCCACCTGGCTAGATCTGCCTTAAGCCTGAACTAATCATGATCATCGTTTAAGATGTCTCTACCCACCTGTGACCTGCAGGGTTGCTGGACCACGGGTTTCATTAGCAAAATCACTCAGTGACAGTGTTTATGCACAGGTAAGATTTCTGAGCCACCCTACCCATAGACAGAGAGACAGGAATAAATACCACTAAGTGATAGTTGTGACAGTTCATCAAATATCAACTCAGGCCCCAAGTCAGTGAGGTTATAACCAATCCCCAAAATGACCCTTAAAGAAAGTTGGGGTTATGTCCAGTTTACTGAAGGGTACAAAAGGAATCTGAATTCCTAAGTAGAGGAAGTGAGTCACCGGTGGTGGGCCTCTGAAATTGATACCTGACCCTGACACACACAGTTTCCTTGACTACTGCGATGTGAACATTCTCCAGTGCAGGTTCCTGTCTCCGTGAACTGAGCTGCTCAGCCATGCTTCCCCTGTCCGATGGACTAAAACTCTCGGAATGGTGAGCCAACACAAATCCCCCTCCCATCTCATTTGTCAGACATTGTGCTCACAAGTAACTGACACAGAGTTGTGACCCTGGAGAAGAAAAGGGAAGACTATTTCCTTGGCGTATAGCCACTGTCTTCATTATTTGCTCTTATGTTAGATTCTAACCACCAGAAAATCACCGGCTTNTGAGCGGCCTACTACACAAGAGGTAAAACCATGAGCTACAGACTGGTATCACTGTTGGCTGGAGTCCAGCTGTGGGATTATTCTCACTCCTAATCCACTGAATAAGTGTCCAGCACTACCTGACATCCTCAAAACAAAGATGCAAAGAACTCAACCCAAGTGTGTCCTGGCTCAGAGCTGAGTATCCCAGCGTTACCTCAAAGGCGCTTTCTCTCAGCATCTTTGTACCATCTCTGCACCTGCCTACCTCCTTCTTCCAGTGCAAATTCCATCTGTTATCTTCCCTCCNGCACTGACCTCCAGAGATGCCTCCTGCCTGTTAGAAAAGCCTTCATTTGCTGAGCTGATTCCAGGCTTCCCTTTGTAAGTCCTGCTCAGGTTAAACAATAGCCAGAGACTTTAGAACAGTGGTTCTCAACGTTCCTANTGCTGTGACCCTTTACTGTAGTTCTTCATGTTGTGGTGACCCACAACCATAAAAGTATTTTTGTTGCTTCTTCATAAATGTAATTTTGCTACTGTTATGAATCNTAATGTAAATATCTGATATGTAGGCTATCTGATATGCTACCCCTGTGAAAGGGGTGATCAATGCCCAAGGGGGTTGTGACCCACAGGTTGAGAACCACTGCTTTACAAGTCCATATGAGCAGGCATATTAAGCCCTTCCAAGCAGCCATGTTAAGCAGCTGCATATGTACATCAACAACTCTGCCATTCCTCGGAACTTAGGAAGAATTTCTCTCCTGGGATTTTTATAGTCTATGACATTCGTTTAAATAAACTCAACACCTAAGCTTAGATGGACTCAGATATTTGGTAGAAGTCAAGAAGNCAAGGCCAGTGAGAGGGGAAATGGGTAAGGAGACAGTACTGTTTGGGATGTATAAAGCTGCGTGAATTGGCTACATAGTATATCATGTCAAGTATATGACAACAGTCTGAAAAGGATAAACNAGTGTCATGTTGCCATGGCTGAGTCCATATTTCTGTCAGGGCTCACTCTTGGGTTCACAGTTGTAACAAAGACTGCATTCTTGTGGGGCAGCTATGCATGTATTGGGGGAGGTCAGGGTTAGATGCAAACTCCCCTATCCCATCTCAATTTTTCTATGGATCTAAAACTGCTCAAAGAAAGTCTATTTTTAAAAAGTGATTCTAACTATAAAACCAGACTGNCTAACTAATTCAGTTGCTCTACTGTCCACNAACANTCCCTAGGAGCCAGTATCCATGCCAGGTCNTCAGAAAACTGCCTCACACTCANATNAAACAGGCAGCACTGTCTGTCACTGCCTCTCACCTTACACAGCGAAACTGGTNAGGAGTCAAGACCCTTGTCTAAGACACAGAACGATAAGGTGGCAGAGCAAATCTACCAGGTTCCCTAAAAGTATGCCATCTCCCTGGCTAAGGAGAGGACCCAACTTGGGATATCTTTCTGGGTGAGTGTCCTTTGGACCACATCNGAAGACACAAACCCCAGGTGGGACCATCAACAAACTAGCACAACTCTGCTTCCAAACTCTTATGTCATGTTCAGTTCAAATTGAGAGACCCTTGCATCAAAGTAGTACCCTGGTGTGTGTGTGGGGGTATACCTTTGTGTTGAAGCAGCAAGACCAGGGGACACACTTTTGAGTCTACCAGCTGTCAAGTGGAAGCCCTAGCACTCTTGATGCCCAGCTGTTCTGTGTTTAAGGACACACACAAATTCAAAGGAATGCCTGATCTTGCAGGCAAAAGTAAAAATAAAAATAAAAGACTTAAAATAGGAAAAAAACAAAGTCACAAGCAGTTTCTTAGTTCAAGAGAAGGGGGCCGAGGCTGTCAGGGGTGTGTGGTTTTTCATTCAATGTGATCTGTGGCTGTGCAGAGACCCAAACCACAGGGCCACTAGGAATACACTGTTCCAAACGATAAAGGGGGGGAAGACTAAACTTAGCAACAGAATTACTTTTCTGAACAGAAAAAAAAAAGAGCATGGTGGTCTGTTCAGGTCTCTGCTGAGGTCACCCAAATGCAATTTTAGATGACCTGTGGTTGTCTCNTGCTTCGTGNAACTTCTGGTGAGGGAGCATTTTTTCACCTGGGCTGCCCTCTGCCATCCCTGCAAGGCCACAGGCTGGACAGGAACATTATTGGCATTTCCTCCTTATAGGCCAGACAAGGACAGGTCAACCTAAACTGCTCTGATCTGTGGTTGAATGTATTCCAAGGCTAAGCCTGTTTGAGGACGGTGGGACTCGGCAGACAGCAAGGGCAGGGCATCTCAGAGGTGAGCGAGGGAACCATGGGAGCTGGGCTGAAAAAGATAGACATCAGGCATGCAGTAGATTTAAGCTGTTTTTGAAGTTTTAAAATATATTTGTGATTGTTGGAACTGCAAGCTTCTAGTGAGCACAACTTTCCAAGCTTTCCATCCTCCAGGGGCTGGGATGACAAAATACAGAGTCCAGGCTTCCTAGCTTTGAAGTTTTTAAGTATAACAGGATGGCCTGGGTCCAAAGAAGCCTCAGTTTCCTCTCAATACAAGCNCACGCACATACAGTTGATGCTGGTTGAGAAGCAGCTTCAGGGGAAGGGATGCAGAAGTGAGTGTCTGGTGTCTTCCTCAATCTCCACCTTAGTTTTTGAGACAGAGTCTCGCCCTGAAGCTGGAGGCCACTGACCCAGTTACATTGTACATTCAGCTACAACGTACATCCATACATTCAGTACATAGCCAGCAAGTCCCAGGAAAACGCCTGGAGAAGGAGAAGGAGGAATTCCAAGCTACACAATAGACAAACAAGCAAAGGACATTCAGTATGCCAATCCTAATTCCCATTCCACTTTATGCAACAAATCCCTCAAAGGATGGTGCGTTGATTATTTTTCTGTGCCGCTGCACCTGGCTTTTTTACATGGGTTCTGGTGATCTGAACTCAGGTTGTCATGCTTACACAGTAAGAAGTTTACCTACTGAACCACGTCCTCAAGCCACTGAAAGGAATCTCAGTATAGGAAAGAGCAACAATGAGCCTTGAACAACTCAGAGACACTATAGTGACTGGCCAGGTCAAATGTTCAAATGCCCAGTTTCAGTCACTCCTGAAACTACTCAGGGTACTGCCTACCTGCTTAAAAAAAAAAAAAAACTAACCTTAAAAAGGGAAATATTGCCATAGATAAGTAGTAATGGTATTATAAGGTATCCAGTCTCAGGCATTTCATTATAGCATCAAAACCAGACTAAGGCAGTAACACCTGACAAGGAAGGGCTGGAGACTAAAGTGCTGGGTAGAATACCTGGGTTGGATTCCCAGCACCCACATGGCAGCTCACAACAGTCTGTAACTCCAGTTCCAGGGGATCCAACACACTTTTGTGTCCTCCCTCTTCTTTATGCAACGAATCCCTCAAAGGACGGTGCGTTGATTATTTCTCTGCTGCTGTGATAAAATACCCTGACAGGAGCAAATTAGGGAGAAAATGTTGATTTTGGCTTACATGAGGTACAGTCCATCATGCAGGAAAGACATGACTGTAACCAGGAAAGGCTAGCTGGTCACACAGAATTTGCACTTGGAAAGCAGAAAGTGAACAGGAAGTGGAGCTGGGCTATAAAGCCTCAAAGCCCACCTATAGTGACCTACTTCCTTCAGTGAGGCTCCACCTCCTATTGGTTCCATACCCTTCCCAAACAGTGCCATCAGCTGGGTACCAAGGGTCCAAACATGTGCTGTCTCTTATACACATCTAGATGTGTATAAGAGACAGGTGCCTAGCTGTGCATTATTACATTGAATCAGAATCTTAATTCTCAATGCCAAAAGCCTGACAAAAGTTAAAGCTTATTATCATCTAAATGTGTACAAAAGTAAGGAAGAAACATAAAATCCATCCCACTGCAGCTATTTATTTTAGCTGAGTCATCTCATTGAAAGCGATGGTTCCTCCTTTACACTCTGCTTTCCTGCCCCGTCTGTCTGTCTTCCTTCGATTCAGCCAAGATGAGATCTGTGTCCTCCAGAGGGGGCATGTTCCCATCCTAACTCCCAGTATCTGGCAATGGGATGTTATTTAGGAACAGGGAGTTCCCAGACGAACTCACATTAAGATGAGATCATATTGGATTATACCGGGCCCTAATCCAATGACTGGTGTCTGCACAAGAGGGAGAGCTTGGACACCCAGAAAGGCCACCATGTGAATGCAGCAGTAGAGACTAGAGGGATGCATCTGTAAGTTGAGAATCGCCAAGGCTTTCTGGCAAGTGCCANAAGCTAGGAGNAGTAANGAGTNAACCTCNCTTGAGCCTTCAGAGGGAGCCTGGCCCTGCAGATGCTTCAACAGCATATTTGCCTCACTTAAGTCACCCAGTTGGTGGCAATTTTTAAAAGTCTATTATCAAATATTCATTATATACAATAATGGATTTCATGATTACATGTACACAATTATCTTGGCCACATTCACTCCCTATTACCCTCTCTTGTCCTTCTCCCAGATCCCAACTTCTGTCTTTGGGGATATTTTCTACTAACAAACATTATAAAAGGATCGCCTATGTATAAGCTACTATTTTCATTTGAAAGGGAAATTAGACAGAAGATATTTCTTCTTTTATTGGCCTCTTAGAACCAAACGTGCAAAATGTGGCTTTCCTGGCTTTTATTTCTTGTTCCATCATCCCTACCCCCAAATCAAGAGATGATAGAAAGAGCTCTTCACCTCCTTCAAACATTGACACAATATCAAAGAAGAATGCCCCTTGCCTAATCATGCCAATAATCCAGTCCATGCTCCAGGTCAATAGTGTTGCCATGGACCACACCATGACAATGCTTACAACTTTGTGGAATAGATGGCAACTAGTCAAACATGATGACCAGAAACACATTTCAAATACCAAAGACTATGGGCCCCCGACTGTCAGGCCTCCTAACCTAAGCTGATACAAGCCAGCAACCTTCAANAAGGACTACATCATCAAAGTCTGATCTCCACTGTGACCTCCAGACCCACAAGTCCATGCTCCTCCCCGTCCCTCTCTTCTGATGACCATTCCACATTTCAAATATGATGTGGCCTCAAATGGACTGCTGACCTCAAATCTGCTTTGTAAGTCTCCCTATCAAGTGGCAGACCAAAGACTTCAGAAGCTGTCCTCAACCTCTCTTTTCACCCAAAATTAGATGATCCTATTGGCTTTACCTTCAAAATGTACTCAAAATCCAGCCTCTTTTTATCTCAGCTTCCTGGGGCCCAGTTTTCAGCCTCTCTCATCTGCATTATTATAGCAGCCTCCTATAGGATCTCTTACTTACACTTTTGACTCATTTTAGAATTTGTCACTAACAACCTACTTGAGAAAACAAACTGGAGGAAGGATTTGCTTTGACTCATGGTCTCAGGGGTTTCAGTCCATGCTATCTGGTCCACTGTTTCCTAGTCTGTGATGAAGCAGAACATCACAGTAACAGAACACAGTGAATCAGAGCTGCTTGCCTCATGGCAGCAAGGAAGCAGAAAAGAAATCTAAGAAGAAGTTAGGGCATAATTTAGTACACAAGAACATGCCCCATCAGCTGACTTCATAATACTAAGCCCAACCTCCTAAAGTTTCCAGCACTTCCAAGATAATGCCACCAGTGGAGCACTAACTCTTTGACATATGACATTGTGGGGGACACTTCAATCATTAACAGTCCCCCCAAGAGTGGATTTACCATCAGCAGTCACCAATGTGGCCACAGATGTCTCTAGGCAATAAATCAAATCCTCATCTCTTTGTTCAAACTGTACAATGGCTTCTGTGCTCTTGGAGTGGGATGTCTCAACAATAGCCCTCCGGGTGCTCTGACTGAATCTACCCATGACACTGAGAGGCCTGGGCAAACTCTGTGACCACCTTCAGGCCTTTCCATTAACAACATACCAAAAAATGATATTTCCCCAGATATCATGTGGAGACAAAACACTTGACAAGACTTGAGGAAAGGTTTATTTGAGCTCACAATTTGAGGCAGGAACTGGTCACATTGCACCTATAGTCAGCAGGCAGACAGGGAGATGAGTGATGCTGGGGCTAGGCTTGCTTCCTCCTTTTTATCCAGGCCAGGACTCCAGTTCATGAAGGGTGCCACCTTCATTTCAGGTAGGTCTTTATACATCAATTAGACCAGTCTAGAAATTCTCCATGGACATGCCCACAAGTTTGCCCAGGTGATTTGATCCTGTCAAATTGCCAATATTAACCATCCACATCATAGCTGACTTCCTCTTTCTCTGCTGTATTCAGAATTCCTGTCCCAAGGAAGCCTCCTCAGATCACACCCACATCCCCACCCGCCTCACGCCTCTCTAATCCTACTGTATTTATCATTTCATTGACAGCCTTCTTACACATAGTACATTCTGTTTATTGGGTCTGCTTATAATCCATTGTCTCTGTCACCATTAGAGGGTAAATTCCACAACTCATGGTATTTTTGTCTGGTTTGTTCTTGTCCAGAATNTAGAACACTATCCAGCACAGAATAAACTCCATGAGCATTTGATTAGGTGAAGAGGGAGCAGTTAAGGAAATCATATCAGCTCCAAATATTCTTTCTAGAAAGAAGTCACTACTCTTACTTAGTTCATGCAGCATTCTAAGAATGGTCCAGGGAGCTCTGCCTGGGGCACAGATCCTGAGGCACCTGTGCATATGCATGTGATGTGCCTAGCTGTCCTGAGCAGCTTTGGGGAGTGGGAGGAAGGTCTGATGGACACAGAGAAAAGNCCAGGAGCCTGTGTGGCTCTCTCCCTGCCCAGCTGTTAAGACATCTGCAGAACAAAGGAGAATAAACTTCCCAGGAAAGAAATCTTCCTTCTAATCCTATCATTCCATTGATAGAATGCACGGTGTTGGCCTGCTGAGATCAGTCTCTGTGGGGAAACAGAAGTTCTCTGGGTCCCCAAGGACCTGTAAGCCACCATGTGCAGCAAAGCTGTGACAAGTGACTCTGGCCTCTGCCGCTTGCTTATGCTGCATTCACTCCCCAAGATAAAAGGGAGAACTTGCCAACAGCTGCTGGCAGAAGAAAGATTTATTATTTGAAAGCCTTTGGGGGAAAATCAGTTAATTTTTCTTCATAAACAGATCTTTTATATAAACACATTTGTGTTGAGATCATAGCCAAAGTAATTTTTAACATGTGTGATCATCACTTTCTTCTAANGGTGTTGAAGAGATAGCTATTTGCCATAGCAATCTCCAAAATTTAATGGCTTACAACCATGACTACTTTATCCCATCTGATGCTCGGGTGATTCAGAATTTCAGGCAGGGCTTGGCAAGGCNGTTCTTCTATTTGGTGTGACATCAGTAGAGATTTCAAGGTGGCACTTNGTTTGTGATGGGTTTTGCACTGATGNTTCTTTACAAGGACAGCTAGGAGGCAAAGAGCAGCTGGTACTGTCCATCTGAGCAGTCTTCNTGTGCCCCTTCAGCGTGGTAAAATCATGGTTAACTCACCTGGAGTATCCAGGATCCAAGATCAAGCATTCCATTNAAGAAGGCTGCATGATCTTTCCTGACTTCTTGGAGCACTACTTCTATAATATTCCACCAGCNANCACTGTTCCAAGCCCACCTTGATTAAAGAGAATGAATGCAGATCTCNACATGTCAGTGGTAAGAATTTCAAAGTACTGCAGCCATGGTCTAAAACCACCATGCCATCATTTCTAGATACACNCATAAAATCTTTGATTTGTCTANCCTTCTCTTGGGTACCCAGTGGTTTGGTGGTGNTNACTGGCCTTNGCACCGGTTCCTCAATCATTCATGACAATATGCAAATTCTGGCAGAAATCAAAGCCAACAGAATCCTGCCTGTNGTGGATTAACAAACAGAAAGATGAAGGTAACCAACAAGTATTCTTTTGCTTGTCTATCNTTAGACATTCCTTCTTTGNNGAGTGGTACTTCCAACTTACTTGAGGTATAACCTCCCTCTGATTTGATGTGACTTGCATGGGTCCATGACCTAGACCTGGCCAACTAAAATATAATGACTNNTCTACCCCNTCATCACAAGCGAGTCAAGGATTGGCATGTGGCTCAATAGGCACACCTTCCAGGACTTTCCCGTGATTTGAAGACTCCTGCAGCAAGAGTGCAGGATGGAGTGGAGGGCCTGACAAGAGAAGGAACAGAACCNGAAAGTTGATCAAAGAGCAGAGCAGAGCAAGAGTGAGAGTGACAGGGGGAGGGGGCGGTGAGTGNGTGAGCTGGACCCTGATTTTCCATGTACCTCGGCCAACCTACCTCTGGGATTTNTAGGAATATCAGGAAATAAACTTCCTTTGTTNGTTGAAAAACAAATCTCAGTTGGGTTTCTTTTACTTGCTTCTAACTCACAACTTACACCCAGGAGACAAGGAAACATAATATACTGATTAATGGAAATATCGTAGAATAAGCACCATGAATGGACCTCTGAGACTAGACATGAAAGACCTCCCNCATAAGACCTCCCAGACTGCTGAAGAGTGGTGTCAGATCAACCTTCCAATCACACCAGGTACTNTGCATCCTGTGATNTCTGCCATGGCTTTACGGGTTCATGTGGATTCCCTCCAGCTGTTCACCCAACTCTCAACCTCCTTAAACCAAAGAACTGTAGGGAGTTAAAGCTCATGGGTGCCAAACGGCCTACAGTTTTCCAGCTTCTTCCACTAGGTGGCACCACTACATCAGGGAGGCAGAAATCTGGTGTCAACAAAGAGGCTGACAAGAATTAGGGTCCCTGATGGATGGAATGTTAGGAGGAGAAGATAACAGGTGCAAGAAAACATCAAAAGCCTGGGACAGCATTCCTCATTCGGTAGCTACTGTGGATTCAACACTAAGCTTTGTTATGAAGAGCCAGTTAAAATATAACATGCATGTCCATAAGAATTTTTTATTGTTTTTATTGCATTTGTTTATTTATTGAATATGTGTGTCTGGTGTGTGCATGTATGCCATTGTACTCCCAAGGGATCAAACTCAGGCCATCAGACTTAGTGGCACGCCTTTACCTTGAGCCATATCACTGGCCCAGAATCTTTCAATCTTAATGAGAAGCAAGAATACAAACTTTAAGGTCTAATAGAATAGAATGAATAACTCAATACTGGATTTTTGTGCCACAGACTAGAAGAACAGTAGGAATGCCTTGTAGACTCAGAACTCTGTCACTGCCCGCATTCACTAAGAAAACAAAGTCTCAAATATCACACANTAGATCTGAGAGTGCTAACTGAGAGTTCTCTGTAGATATGGTTGGGGAGTGTGGCTGGACACNTTTACAAGGCAAAAGAGCATGAAGAAAACCAAGGAGTAGATCACAAGACCAAATGAGACAGTCTCACTCCGGAGACAATGATTGTCCTGGCTAGTTTTATGTCAACTTGACACAAGCTGGAGTTATCGGAGGGGAGGGAGCCTGAATTGAGAAAATGCACAAATTTGAGCTACAGACAAGCCTGTGGGGTATGTTCTGCCCAGCCCATTGTGGGTGGGGTCATCCCTGGGCTGGTGGGCCTGAGTTCTATAAGAAAGCAGGCTGAGCAAGTCANGGGGAACAAGCCAGTAAGCAGCTCCCCTCCATGGCCTCTGCATCAGCTCCCGCCTCCAGGTTCCTGCCCTGTTTGAGTTCCTGGCCTGACTTCCTTCAAAGATAAACAGTGATATGGAAGCATAAGCCGAATAAATCCTTTCCTCTCCAACTTGCTTTGGTCATGGTGTTTCATCACAGCAATAGTAATCCCNAGAAAAATGATAATTTTTGAAATTGACCTGACCTATACCACCCTTAAATATGTCATTGATAAGGGAGGGTTTTTTTCCTAGGCACCTCCCAGACTTGAAGACATGGTAGGTAAAAAAGCCTTCTAAAATCCAGCCCATGGCAGAAATAACTGCCAGTGATGGGCTAGGCAGCAGTTTGGAGACAGGGAAGCACTATGCAAGGTCTTGTTATATAAATCTAATGATTTTATTAAGACCGACTCGAACTACCTCACTGCTGAGTTTATGACCAATCAGCTCACAGCAGCAGCCATGGCTCAGC
>LZPO01097187.1:172275-183021 GCA_001675575.1 Neotoma lepida | reverse complement strand
AATTATAATACTGCCGCAAATGCTAAACCATACTCACTAGGGGAATTAGGTAGGGCTGCTGTCTGCCTCTGGTCATAACCTTTTCAATCCACTACCTTATTTTATATGTTTCTGTTCAAAGATCTTATCTGGCAAGCATCACAGATNCATTAATGTCAAAGTCACAGTCAACAAGACCTATGTAGCATATAACCNTTCCTGGAAGGCTCATCACACCCTTTTCTGGGCTTAGACACACTACTCAGAGATTCCACACTNTACTTAGGGGCTGTTTTAAACAGTGACATCATTGACAAAATACAAAAACACAAAAAGTATAATGCTCTGTAGACTGCAAAGAAAGAAAGAAAAAAAACTTTTTCAGAATATGAGAGTGAAAATAAGATAGAGCACTGTCTTCCTTCCTCCCTCAGCTGGAGACACGTTCACAGGGGTGCTCAAACCATTCCCTGCTACACACGCGCCCCTAAATAACTACAAAAGGACATCAAGTCATTACATATTAAGTTCTCNGAGTGGATAAATTTTGAAATGTGCTATTTTGGATNTGATTAGTAATCTACAAATAATGAAAATCAACTATGCTTTAATCACCAACTATCTACTCTCCCAATGCCACCACTGGGGTACAAAAGCTATCCAGAAGTTTCCTCCTCTGTTGTNCTAATAGTCCAGAGGGGAAGGTAAACTAGTAATCAACTACAAACATTGTTACTGAATGTGACAGCTGCATGANGTACAAGTTCTATAAACAGGGGCTGGACGCAGTCNTTAAGAACACTGGCTNCTCTTGCAGAAGACCCAGGTTCAGGTCCCAAGATCCACAANGTAGCTAACAAGCATTTGTAACTCTAGTTCCAGGGGATCTGGGGCCATTTTCTGGCCTTCTTAGGCACCAGGCANACACCTGGTACNTATGTGTACATGCAGGCTAACACTCATACATATAAAATAACTTTTTAAAGCTCTGGAAATACACAGCAGAGACTTTAGCATGCTGTGTAAGGCCATAAATAAGCTGAAGGGCAATGGGGCAATAGGGAAAAAGAGAAGAGTCTAGGTCATGAGCCTCTGAAGTAACCGGTAATCAACTTCATAGATGTGGTGGAGACTGAAAGACAGGGAAATAGTAACTCCAATGACTGTATTTGGGAGGCTGGGACTTTAATGCNAAGCTGTAAACCAAGACCTAGGATGCAGAGTGGACAGGCAACAGGAGCAGGAAGAAGTATCTTAGATGGAGGTGTGGGTAGTGCCTTGGCGTTATCTCTGGCTGTTGGACTGTTATCCCAACACACTACAAACCAAGCAACTTGTAAACACCTGAAACTTGGGTATTTCAGTGCTGGAGGCTACAAGTTCAACATCACAGTCGCAGCATGGTGAGGCTCTGGTGAGAGTCCTCTGGTTTGCAGTCCTCACATGGGAAAGGAAAAGAATGACAGCTCTCTAGGGTCCCCTTGTGAGGACATTCACTAACCTCAATCATCTCCCAAAAGTCCCGTCTAATCATACCA
Source organism: Neotoma lepida (assembly GCA_001675575.1). NCBI lineage: Eukaryota > Metazoa > Chordata > Mammalia > Rodentia > Cricetidae > Neotoma > Neotoma lepida. The sequence continues at coordinate 181,504 of LZPO01097187.1, read as the reverse complement.
CTCATGCCCTTACAGAGAGTTCCACCACCTGGATTTGTAACACATACTTAGACCTTTTCAGGGTTCCTAAAAAGAGACAAGCAGCAAGTGACTGGAACATCAGNGAGGACATAGAACAGCCCTCTTGTACCAAGCTTTTTCTTTTGGGCCACCAACCAGCTCCCAAATCATGGCACAGAGACTTATTATTAATTTTGAATACTTGGCCTAGCTTAGGCATGTTTCTGGTTAGCTCTTTAACTTAACCTGCTCAAATTAACCTGTTTCTCTTTATCTACCTTTTGCCTCAGGGTGTTTTACTTTCTTTCTGTATGTCTTATTTTCACTGCTTCTCGTGTCTGCTGGCTGGTGTTGGCCTGACTTCTGGCCCTGGGCATCTCCCTTGTTCTCTCCTCCTCCTCCTCTCGTTCCTCCTTCTCTTCAAGCCTAGATTTCTCCTCCTATTTATTCTCTGCCTGCTAGTCCTGTCTATCCTTTCTCCTGCCTAGCTACTGGCCATTCAGCTCTTTATTAGTCGAATCCAGGTGCCTTAGGCAAGCAAGATAAAACAGCTTTTCATAATTAAACAAATAAACAAAAGTAACACACCGTTAAGGTAGTTCTGTAACATAAACAAATGTAATACATCTTTGTCTAGTTAAAATAATATTCCACAACACCTTCTGCATCTGCCAGCTGAGATAAAATAATGGAAACAAAGGTGATCACAGCAGAGATGGGAAGAGACCCACTCTAATAACACCCTGAGCATTAGCTGTCCCCCCAAGACATGCAACCCTTAAAGGAATAGACATACAACATAGACAGCACCTCAACTTGANCCTACTAGCCACCTCCACAATGGTCCTTTAAATTAGACTGCCACAATTAAGTCCCTAATCCTGCTTGGGAGCTACTGATCCCTTGACTGAGCCCAACAGTTAAGGTGTGAGTGGAGGAAGGAGCAAGTGACAGATTGGCAGGCAGGTAAGGTAGGTCAGCGTCTCTTCCATTTACTCTTCTGTTGCTGGGATGAGACACCATGCCCAAGGCAACTTATAGAAGAAAGAGTTTGTTTGGGGCTTAGCAGTTTCAGAGGGTGACTCCATGACCATCATAATGGGGGGAGCATGATAGCAGGCAGGCTTACACCTTGATCTACAAGCACGAGGCAGAGAGAGCTAACTAGGGGTGGCATGGGCTTTTGAAACCTCAAACCCCACTTCCCATGAACCACCTCCTAATCCTTCCCAAATGATTCTACCAACCAGGGACCAAGTATTTAAATACATGAGCCTAGAGAGGCCATTCTCATCCAAACCGACAGTCGGCCTTCTTGCATACTCTCACATACGACTGGTTTCCTCANAGCAGCTGTATTTCCTTCTGGAAGTCCAGCAGCAAAAGGCAGCCTTGGCTCCGAGACCTCACACTGCAGCTTTCTGCTTATGCCACCTCCCCTTGTCTGTATGGAGTGTTCACCAAGGCCAAAAAAGTTAAGTTACATGTACCAGCTGGAATCTTTCCGCTGCACACATGATTATCTGCAAACCTAGGTCTGCTGTCAGAGGCCTGCCCTCTGCTGCCCACCATGATCATCCAGGGTACTCTTCCTGAGATAGAAACTTAGTCCTAGGGGCACGGGCAAAACCCTGCTGCAAGCTAGTAACTGCATCTTCAAGTGACAGAGAGGATTCACCTCCACAGCATCTCCCTGCAGCTTCTCTGGCGATGGCCTTTCTGTGTATACGATTAAAGGCCCTGAAGGTTAACGGTACATGGAGTGCTAGACTAGATGGAGGGATGAAGACTCTACAAGAATTATTTTTATCCCATTTTAAGTGTTAGGTAACCATTCCCGAGCTTACTTGAGGGAGCACTGTAATGTGAAACTACAAAATAAGAGTAAAGACACAATTCACATTTTCCAGCTCCAATTGAGATGCCTCGATGTTCATGAAAACGGCTTCACTGTGTGTGGACAGGAAAGCGTGCTTTTCCTCAGAAGGCAAAAGAAAAGCTAACAGCATCTAGTGTCAGGAAGCATTAAACTCCAGAGCAATGTTTATGGATCTGAGTTGATGCATAGACCGGAGGCCAACTTCTTGCTGATTAAGTGTTTCCCACCGAAAAGCAGTCTGCTCACCAGGCAGCAGAGCACGTGTGGAGTTTACATCTGCCTGTCTGTCTTGTGGCTATTGCTATCAGCTGGGGAACTTGGCTTTCGCCAAGCAGGGAGCACCGTGGGAGCCCAGCTCAACTATCAGTGAGCCAGCATGAGTGGGATATATCCTGTGCTAAACAGTCATGAATAAGCCGGGGTGGGGGGAGNGGGGAAGGGGGGAACCACGACTGAGTAGTCCAAAGAATCAGGGAGTGAATAGCCCAGATTACCCTCAGGGAGATCAGGCACTGATATTTTAATGGCTGACAAAAGGCACAAATTGAGAGCTAATGACATTCTGCATGAAAAAAAATAGCCAGGCAGTGTGACTAGCTACTGTGATTGCTCAGAAAAGTGTCACTCCGAGCACATGGAAGATGCATCATATGTATGTGGAGAGCTTGCTACTGGAGTTGTGTCTCCTACAGCACCACAAAGCACGTTTCTCAACTTTGTAAGCAATATATGGTCAGGGCAGAGACATTAGAATTCGCAGATGTATTCCTTTGGGACCCAGGAGGAATGCTTTGTGACAGCTATTTTACAAAGNGNTAGGGAAACCGAGCCAGGGCATGAGGCACCTGTGGTTTGCCACAGCAGGACATTGTCTGAGAAGAACCAGTCTGGGGTCAGGAGAGATGGGACAATGCTAANGCAGGAGCTACCAGCACTCTTCATCGTGGCTTGTCTCACAGTCAATAAAATAATCTCATTCAACATATGCTGAATAAAATAACCCATCATAATCATCTTACTCAACACATACTGAATAACNCATGCACTGGAGCAGAGCTTTCAAGATGATTTGCTGGCCTCTTCCTAGCAAGTGATCCCACTCCCCACACTCCTACATGATTTGTAATCCTGTAACTCCACTGCATAAGGTATTTTTTTTTAATTCATCAAAATAAGGTCTAAGCCGGAGACTGATTTTAAAAGCTGTACCACAATTTGGCCTCAAGCAGAGCAGAGCTCCATGGGGGGTGGGGGAGGCAACTAAATAATCCACTTTCATCATTAGGTTGGAGGAGGCTCATTAACATAACCGCTGAGTTTGGGAAAGCCAGCGGGGCCTGCACGCTTCAAGGGTTCACGTTCCCAGCAGAGAGCGGGGAGGAGAGGATCTTCCAGGGAAGTGACAGGGTGGAGGTTTCTTCTCAGTGGAATTTCCTGAGACCAGCTGCTGTGGAAAGGCCAGGAGGAGCAGGAAGAGATAAGGCCTGGAGATNGAACAGTTGTGTCTTGTGAGGTTTTACCCGCCTGAANATAGGGGTTGGGGGAAGANAGAAAGTGTGCTCAAAGCTGTTTTGTGGGATCAGACAGAGGGAAAGGGAGTTGGGAAGAGTAGGAAAAGGGTAAGCTTCACTCCAGGAGAGCATGGCAAATGAGCCAAAAGAGGAGGAGGAGGAAGAGGAAGAAGCAGCAGCAGCTGGTCCCAGTGGTAATTACAAGCTGATTGGCAAAATACTGGTTTCAAAGCAACAGACAAGGAGTTGCTCCCCACAGTAAGGATAAAATGTTCACTAACCTGATGAAAAGACAGAGGTAGGGCAAGGACATTAGTTGGACTGGAGGGGGGCATTGTTTTACTCTTTGAAAAGCACTCGGAGNCAGTGANAGGGCTCAGCAGGCAGACCTGCTGCAAAGGCTGATGACCTCTGTTCAATCCNGGGGACCCACAAGATGGAAGAGAGAAGGGACTCCTGAATATCGTCTTCTAACCTGCAGCCACGTGCCATGGTTTATTTACCCCTCTCCACATGCAAATAAAACGTAACTTCATTTGTTTTATTTTATATTTATTTATTGTGTGTGTGCGCACATGCATGCAATGGCATACTTGTGGAAGGTCAGAGGGCAACTTGAGAGGGTTGGTACTCTCCTCCCATGTGGGTCCACGGGATCCAACCCAGATTATTAGTCTTGGCAGCAAGTGCCTTTATCTGCTGAGCCCTCTCGATGGCCCCACAGACTGTCTTTATTCGCAGCAAGTGAATGAATAGGTAGCAATGGACTGGAACTTGGAGATAAGGGTTCTAGACCATCACCTACAAATGAAAGGAGAAAGAAGTGAAAGGAGTTCTTTTTAAAGAGGTCAGAGTTGGCTATTTGGAAAAGGAGATCAGTCCCTTGAAACAAGAAGACAAGAAAGAGATCATGGGGCTGAAGAGATGGCTCAGCAACTAAGAGCACTGGCTGCTCTTCCAAAGGACCCAGGTTCAATCCCCAGCTTCCATATGGCCGTTCACAATTGTCTGTAACTCCAGTTCCAGGGGAGCTGATACCCTAACACAGACAGACATGCAGGCAAAACACCAATGCACATAAAAGTAAGTAAATATATTTTTAAAAAGAGAGAGAGAGATCACAATACTGATGTCACTTATAATCCCAGCACTCAGGAGGCTAATGCAGGAGGTTCAGGAGTTCAAAGCTAGACTGGGCTATATAGTGAGACCCTGTCTTTAAGAAAAAATGGAGCTTAGGAGAGATGGCTTAGTGAGTAAGCACTTGCTGTAAAAGCTGAGGACTAGAGTTCAAATCCCTAGAACTCATAAAAGTGGGGAGTGGTGGTGCAGGTATGTCATCCCGATGTGAGGTAAGAGGCGGCTCTCTGATTTGTGTGTGTGTGTGTGTGTGTGTGTGTGTGTAGATGGTGCACATGGAGGCCAAAGATTGTTAGATGGCCTGGAGCTGGAGTTACAGGCTCTTAGAAGCCAGACAACATGAGTTTTGAAACTCCAGTCCTCTGGAAGAACAGCAAGCACTCTTCACCATTGAGCCATTTCTCCAGACCATCTGCCACTTCTTTTGAGCAGAAGTATTGTAGTGACAGAGAGTGACCAAGCTAGTTTGTTGTTTTGTCAGATTTTGAGACAGGATCTCATGTATACCAGACTCTCCTTAAACCCTCTTTGTAGCCAACAATGACCTTAAACTCCTAAACATTGCTGCTCCTATCCACCAAGACTTAAGAATCCAGGCTTGTGTTGCCACACCTGGAGACCTATGCCAGCTCCGACCTTGAGAGTTCTGGGCCTCAAGAATCTCTACCTATCACTGCTTCCATTTTGGATTCTTGGATGGTTTGTACCACCATGAAAGGAAGTCCCACCTAGACTGCTAATGCTGAGAGACAAGGTGGAATGGGTCAGTCAGAGGAGAATCCTGTTAGCAGCCAACACCAAAGTCAAAATTATTATGATGAGGCCAGTTTGGACCCCCTGCCAGGCAGACCTTCCTCCTGGAGTCTGCCCAAAGTGGGGACACCAGAATGTAAGAGAATAGTTTAAGCCATTACAGTATCTGAGAGCTGTAAATACCAGGACAAAATTCTAATGACAATGACTGAGAAATGAACAAAGGTGACCATCAAGTCCAGCTGGGGACACGTGTCCACCAATGTGTAAGCTGTAAGATTTTAAGAAAGCCAAACTGACAAATCTGTGAGACAAAATGAAGATTAAAAATGGTTCCAGATTTGAGATGGTACTTCTAATATATGTTACTAACACAAAGCCTGGAGCATAGTGAGTGTCCAATGTGTACATATTACTTACAACAACTATTATTAAAAACAAAGGCAATAAGAGTATTTTTAGCACAACCAAAATTGATGATTTATTACATGCTTCTTTGGCACTGTCCAGAAAAATTTAACAAGTATAATCTCTCTTGCTGTTACAAATATTTGCACTTCTAAGGAACCTTGTGTAATTGGCAACTACATTATATAAAGAACTGCTTTCCTAGGGAAAGGGCATTCAGAACCTATAAAATTTTTGGATTTATCACAAAAGTTATTTTCTGCAGGAATTTAATAAACAACAATAGCCATAAAAGCTAAACATCCCTCGGCAAATCCAGCAGTTAATCATATCCAGGTTCTGCTCAAAGACTTTTCGCTTTCTGCCCCCTCTCAGGCTAACCTTCACTCCGCTGCACACATCCTTATCTTCATCACCCACGGCTTGTCATAAAGCACAAAATAGAAACAGGATGGTTAATAAAAACCTCAGCATTCAAATAAATTGTAGCTGGGATCAGGAAAGAGAACCTTAAAGGAAAGAACAAAAGCCAATCTGTCAGCTGAGCGTCACGCCGGTGACCTCTGTTCCCACAAGCAGTTCCAGTGCCCAGTGATGAAAGCCTTGTTATCAGCGGAGCTCGAGGCAGCAGTGCTCGCTAATCTCTACCAGATCCAAGTGCGAGAGGCAAGAAAGCCGGCTCTGCACGAGACACATCCACACGGCAGCCCTAAGTTGGTGCTAAAAGAATTCTGTGAGCTGGGATGTCTTCTTTCACTGTGACTGGTTCATTCAATACTGCTTTCACTTGGCACTACCTATAGGGAAAGCAAAGGTGCAAAACTGAAGCTCACAGCAGCATCAACCTGTCACACACATGCAGACAGAGGACCACTGTGCTGTCAGGAAGGTTTGTGGTCGGTGGAATCAGCTTTACTCAAAGCAGCTCCTTTAAATGGACAGCTCCCACCAGAAGAGACTTTCTAACAGCTAAGGAATGTCTGTCTCCTGGCCCCACTCTCTTTAGAATTCTCAGGGACTGTGAACATGTACACATTATTGAGTTAAAGGATGGCCAAGTGACATTCTGGAGGTAAACAAGAAGCATCAGAGAGGTTAGAACACCACTTAATTTAGCATTAAGAGACTGGGCACGGTGGTGCACACCAGAAATCCCAACACTCAATAGTATGAGGATCATGAGTTCCAGGCCAGGCTAAGTTACACGTCAGGACCCTGTCTCCAGAAAGACAGAGAAGGAGAGAAAGGATAGCAGAGAGACACAGACAGACAAAGACAACAGAGACCCAGAGACTGAAACCAGCTGACTGAATGTGAGGGAAGATTAGAATTCTCAAAATACTTCCTGGGAATCTCTACCTATAGAGATTCCCCCTTTACCTAGTAGTTGCTCATACAGGTGGGATAGAAGGAATTAACAGCCGAGCTTGAAAGAAAATGAAAGAAAAAGTAGAGTTTCTGAAATATTTGACAGCAGCAAGGAGAACCAACATGATGGATTTGGTTTAAGACAGGGACGGAAGTTACATCAGAAGCCAAGAAGCATGCCTGCTCTGCCCATGCCCAGGTATGTAGACTCTGAAAGCAGGCAGTAGCTCAGACAGCAGCCTCAATAACCACGTGCTGGACAGCACCTTACACCCCTGACTCCCACCCTGTTCATCAGAATTAACCAGCCGCTCTCGGCAGGGTGCAGTCATATTCTAGAAGGTCACTGGAAAAATAGCTCCTGTGAGATTGGCTGTGTCTGTTATGGGGTGATCGCCCCACTACATGTCATTCTTTTTTACAGCCACACTCAGGTAAAAAGTTTCTCTTTGTTCTCAAAGAGCAGTTGTTGTTCTCAAGGGTATCATTCTGTTTTTACCATATGGCTGTGTGTAACTGATCCTCCCTCATTGGATATTAGAAAATTCAGCACCAAATGGCCCACCCACCCAGAGCGAGCCTATGGCTATTTGTAGTATGCGTTTTTAGCCTTGATCCTGGCTCTACCAATGTCTCCTACCTTATTTAATCTTTCCTTATTGTTTTTCTCCTCTTTAATTTATGCTACTTTATATTTGATGTGNTACATGTCTGGAATAAATCCAAATTAAATAAATAAGACNTGTGGCTGTATGGCTTTACTTCAGAGGACAACTGTCACACAGAGGAAACAGAATGGGCAACAGCTTGAGACAGGAAAAAGTCTGTTATTGGAAAATAAGCACTGAGGAAAGATAGNTTTCAAGGACAGTGAAGAGGCACCAGAAGCCAGGCTATACAGGGTCTCACAAAGCAGGTATAGGGTGTGGATTTTGTTTAAAGGGCAATGAGACAATTTTCTGTCTGGGTCAGGTATAGGACATCTATTGTCAGGACTACACATTCTGCCACATGAGAACAGATTGTAGGAATGTCAGCAAACAAAGAAAACAGTTGGTGTAAACCTATTCAAAAGACCATGGTTGGGGAGGTCATAGGTCCTAGGGGGGACCTTACTATTTTTGTTTTGCTATCACTGTTGCCTGCACAAGACCAAGCCAGGGAAATTCTAGCACTGATGGGAAAAGGGCTCATATCATAAAGCCTCCCCCCTAGCTGAGGGAGTATATGTGTATATATTTGAAGTATATATAAACACAAAAGATTTATAATGTTAATGTTAGCTTNTCTTTAAAATCTTAGGGGTGGTGGCACACACCTTTAGTCCTAGCACTGGGGAGGCAGAGGCAGGCAGATCTCTGAGCTCAAGGCCAGCCTGGTCTACAGAGTGAGTTCCAGAACAGCCAGGGCTACATGGAGAAACCCCCATCTTGAAAAAAACAAACAAAAANATCTTAGGGGTGAACATGAAGATTCATTATATTGTTAGTTAAGCATATTTGAAATCCTTGTGCTTAAAAGCTATACTTTGTAAAAGAACACACCCTTCCATGTGATGGTTTTGGCTTTGAGGTCCAAAGTGTGGGACTTTGGACTATGTGGACTTCTTACACTTAAATTCTCTTGAAACCAAAACAAACAGCTGTCTTAGAGTAGCTGACTTNTCCTGGAGTATCTGGAGACATAGAGACCTGCTCAGCTATAAATGNTATGATGTGGCATTCTGGGTCATGGTATAGTATTTCCATTCTAGAAACTTGCTCAGAGTTAGGCACAATCTTTTAAAGTATAGAGTTCTTAATAAGGNTAGACATTCCATGCATCCAGCTCTTCAGAAAAAAAANATCTCACCAAACCCATTTTAGCTGTGGAAAAGTATTGAGAAGTAGAGTTCATATCGACTGGGGGTGGTGATGATGACATTTTAGTAATATATGAAAATTCCACGTCCTTCTAAATATATACTGAGGTTGCCTTGGTGAGGCGGCACGCCTATGGCCTGCTTCAGAATGCCTCAGCAAAAGTATGCAACAAGCAGATATAANAGGCAGCAAGATCTTGGTAGACACTGAGGATGTATTGTGCACTGCTACAGGGGCACATTTGAATTCTGATGAGAAGAAGCTACATTTGGACTGGAGAAGTGGCTTAGCAGTTACAAGCACATATT
>LZPO01097187.1:134523-162805 GCA_001675575.1 Neotoma lepida | reverse complement strand
GTAGCAGGCAGGCATGAGGGATTACACCGCTTCATGTTTGTAAAAATTTGCCAATCTTTCTGAACTTAGTCTGCCTTCTACTGAGGCTCAATTAGTTAAAACAGGCACATTATCCAGGTGGAAGCTTCCACATGACTAACATAAACAACATATACACACACGTGTGTGTGTAAGCTGTCTCTTATACACATCTAGATGTGTATAAGAGACAGCATATACACAGTAATAAAATTTTTTTAATTAAATTTTATTTACATACAATATAATTGTAACACGGAATGCTTTTCTGCTGTATATAGATTCATATACAATTATGACTTGGGAAGCAGCAAGATGATTTGGTGGATAAAGTTACTTACAGCCAAGCCTGACAACCTAAGTTTCGTGCCTAAGACCTACATGGTGGAAGAAAGACTGATTTCTACAAGTTGTCCTCTGTCCTCCACATGCATGCATGCATGCACACAGACAGACAGACAGACACAAACACAGACACACACACACACGCAGAAATTAATATCTTCAAATAAAATTGTGATTTAGTGCAGCCTTCATTGAAAATGGCTATTTTTATAGGTACTTTAAAAAAAAAAAAAAAAAACGCTAGCATTTTATCTTGAATGTGAAAAGTCTTCTGGTACACAAACTGAAAACTAATCTATCACATGTCTGGAGATGGCACTTTCAATCAGAGCCTATGACTGACATGCAAGTCAATAATGAAGGCAGGCAAACAACCTACCAAGGCCTCGCAAAGACAGTCCTGGCCCTGCTGCTTGATTTTGACATGTACTTGGACAGTCTATGTGACAGCTGCCTGGTTTGGGGAGGCCTGCCACCGAAATGCCCAGCAAAACCTGTCAAAAGAAAAACACTTGCAAATGCATCAACCTCCTAAACTCTGGTAAGTGATGCTCACTTAGAGCATGGTGCAGGGATCAAGACTTGAAGCCTTGGCTCAACCAGAGCATTGAGATCAGAAAAATACCGCACAGTGAAAAATCCCGAGCCAGGAGAACTAGCTACAATATAATCAGGAAGTTCAGAGTAAGCAACCTGAACATGAAGCTGGAAATGATTGTTCCTGCAGTCACCTGATGACGACTTGGACAGGCAAAGTGTCATACAGGAACACCCCACTCCTGATCTTCATATGAAGGAGAGTCTGGAGGAGACGGGACTTCCTGGAAAGGGCCAGCCAGCACATGTTTGAGGCTTTGGGAGTCTGAGTACCCTTAGAAAGTGTACTAACTGTGGGTTGGAAAGGTGGCTCAGTGGCCAGGAGCACTTGCTGTTCTTCAGAGAACTTGAGTTGGATTCCAGCACCCAAGTCAGGTATCTCACAATTGCCTTTAACTCCAGTTCCAGGGGACCAATGCCCTCTTCTGGCCTTCTCGGGCACCTACATTCATGTGCACACACTCATATACTCATACTTAAAAAAAAAACTTAGAAACATAAATGGGCAGCATAAATTGGCATTGATGGATTATATATTTTTAAAAGGAGGACATGCATTTGGGGAGTGGGTAGGTAAGATTTAGGGAGAGGTTTGGGAGTGACTATGATCAAAATATATGAAATTCTCAAAGAATTAATGAAAAACCATTCTTAGGGAAGGGGGAGGGGAGGTAAATATGCAAAGAGGAGGGGAGCAGATAAAATAACAATAAAGATGTCTGAAAGGCCACAGGGAATCATACTGTTAACTATTTAGCTTTTAAATACTATAATAAACATAATTCTGTGTATAAATATACATATCTAGTTTAATGAACTTTCCTCACCTGGGCTGTTCTCCCTCCAAGTGCCAAAGACCACCTAACAAAAACCCCAATACCAGACATGAGAAGCCTCTTTTGATTTATTGGCCAGGGCTGTCAAAGAGACTCCTAAAATATACAGACTATTTCTGTTGCCCTTGGTTACTCCCAAGAGGTGGAAGGTTAAGTCCCTATTGCAGAAGACACCACACACTTCAGAAACAGAGCCCAGAGTTCCCTGAGCTAACTTCCATACCCCATCCCTAAAGACTAATTTTCATGGTACCAGAAAGCGCCATGCAAGCTTCCAAAGGAGGAAGGCAACCAATAGACCTACCCAGCTGTGATGCCTATGAACCACACCAATGACCAGCATGGCACGATAACCCCAAGGGTACAGTGGTGACAAGCATAACTTGGCAGTAACTAAAAGCTCTCTAATTGGACTGAAGACCCAATCAACAAGAGGGAAATCATTCCTGGTACTGGGAACTGAGATAACTACTCAAGGCTAGTGAAATTATGGTTATTGAAGGAGAATCTACAACCTCTAATTTACTAAACCAGCATAATCTCTAATAATAATCTATAAACATTTTTCTTTATGCCCACAGAGAAATGTACTTTTCAATCCTTCNTCAAGGAAACTTCTCATTGCAACAGACAGAGACCACTAAAGAAAACCACACAATCAAAATACAGAGTTGTGGAGCCCAGTACCAATGGATACATCTACAAAACATTCCTACAGCTTAGGCTCAAGAGTCACTGGGAGAAATGGAGCAGAAAGATTGTAAGAACCAGAGGATCAGAGAGTTCGCTGTGAGACTGTGTCTCCTAGAAATATCAGAAACTGCATCCATAAAGTCTCCCCAATATGACTGCCCAAACATGAGCTGAACAGGGATGACATCAATGAACATGACAAATTGGACTGGGAAAAGCCCATGAGGCCTCAACCCTACACAAAGAATTAAGGCAACTGAGGAAAGGTAGGGGTGGAAAAGGTGGCCCTCCTCAGAGAAGAGCACAGCAATTAGTTGTCCAGTGATAAAATGGTCAACTCTGAAAACATACACACAAGTAACATCATACAGACTAAGCAAGTTATATTAAGGAGTGGGGTGTGTGTGTGTGCGTGCGTGCATGCATGCGTGCGTGTGTGTGTGTGTGTGTGTGTGTGTGTAATAACAATTAGTGAAAAAACAGAGTCCGTGAATGTGAAGAAGAATAGAGAGAGGTATGTGGGAGAGTTTGAAGGGAGGGAAGGGAAAGGAGAAATGTAATATTATAACCTCAAAAATAAAAAAAATTAAACACACCAAATATTGTTGGAGTTCTTAGATTACCAACAGTACAAAAACAAGCCATGATCTATTTGCCAATCTCGAGTGTATTCCAAACCCCTAAACTAGGTTCTACATGCACAGAAAACTCGGCCTGTTACCCCACCAGTATCCCCTGAATCAACCACAAAGGCTTACAGGTTGAGTTCCCTGCTATTCCCAGAGAACTAAGGATGGACGCTTCTCTCCCGCTGGGAGACACGGATCATCCCAGAGTTGCAGAGAAGAGAACAGATGCGAATGAATGTACAGGTCAAGAATGTGTGTGTTCCTGGTTCCTGAAATCAAATGGGTACAGTGAGATGACCTATTAGGCCCAAACTTCTGACACTGTGAAATGACATCATCTACAAAGTTTATGCTCGAGACCTACATTGTAGTTTAGAAAAAAAAAGTAAGAGAGAGCAAAAAACAAACAAACAAAAACCTCTTGTTTTAAGCAAATTCGTGATTGTGCTGAGCCAAACTCAAGCCATCCCTGTTCAAATGTGGCCTGCAGGCTGCAGGTTGGACATACCTGAGTCTAGCTTGGGTTTCACCCTAACGGACAAGGTAACAATGTACTGATTTGCCCCAAGCTGGACAATCTGAACGCTGCCATACACCTGTCAGTCTCATGGCCCAGAATTAGCCTTCCCATTTTTATAATTTTTAGAGGCAAGAAACTTATAGTACATGTTAACTTCTGGCAGGACAGAGGGGAACAAACAAACCAGGTTTGATCATCACCATTCATAGATTTTCATGTCTCTGCTTGGAGCTGCAAGCCTTGTTTTATTTGTTGTTGCTTTTCTGAAAAGATACATCTTGGCTAAAAGAAACTTTAAGATATTAGTCCTGGAACTATGACATTACTCACATGTGCACCAAAAATATATTAAAATGCCCTTTCCTGAGGATAAATGAAAATCCATAAATCGCAGCAGAACAGAAGTTTGTCTGCTCCTTTCAAACGTATTTTACATGCGTAGAATGAAGCTTGGCACCTTATAAGCCCCCAACAGACATGTGCTGCCTAAATGAAAAGTTCTAAGACTATAAAATTAGCAAATAGATTCCTAGGGAAGGGGACTAACTTGGCAGAAGAGGAGTTGCAGATGTTATAGCTGCTTTTTCATCCCTCAAATAAAAGCGAGAGAATGGAACAGAATGAGAGCTTTGTTCTCAACCCCACAACACAACCCTAACAATGCAGCAGCCTCTCATTCACGAGGGCATCCTGGTCCAGCTGAGCAGGAAGCAGAAGATCTAGGGAAGCTGAACATGGATGTGGAAACCGTGAAATGAAAACCTTCTCCTGAGAGAACACAGCAGCTAGAATAAAGAGGGTGCACCGCCCCAACTTCATTTAGAAAAGATGAAGTGATGCGAACTACAGGAAGCCAGGGAGCAACCATTTCAGCAACAATCAGTAGTAAGTCGATCGGATCTCCAAGGACACAGCAATGAAAGCGTAGCCATGAGGCTGGCTAGTTCAATTGTGAGCTGAGGAGGCATGAAAAGTGATACAGAATCTCCCTTTGGCCACCATTCTCCACTCACCCTTGCCTCCCCTCTTCTGCCCCCTCTTCCTGTGAGAAGGAAAGGGACTCTCGAAACTGCCTCCCTTCCCTTCAAGCCATTGTCTGCCTCTAAGTGTGGGCAGGAGCCCATGTGTCGATTTGGGGTGTCATTTAGCATAGCAAGTTGTAGAATCAGACAGTAACTACCAGAATCCAGCATATCTAACACATGGGCAAGGACAGAGAAGCCGGTCTGGCAGGGAAGCAGTGAAGACAATGGTATCATGTCAAAGGATCAATTAATCTTCTACAGCAGCCTTCCTATTAGGTTCGGTGCAACACACCTGTAATTTCAGAACTTGGGAGACAGAGGTAGGAAGATGGAGAGTTCAAGGCCAGCCTGCACTAAATAATACAGTGAGACCTCCTTAAAAAGATTAAATAAAACAAAACATTTTCCCATTTCTCAGCTTTTAGAAATTAAAAAAAAAATTATACGGTGTACATGTATATGGCGTGCTTATGTTACAACACGTGTGGTTATCAGAGAACAACTTGCAGGAGTTGGTTCTCTCATACTGTGTGGGTCCCAATAATTGAACTCAGGTCATTAGGGTGGGCAGCAGTCACATTTACCTCCTGAGCCATCTCACCAGCCCCTTGCTCAGCTTTTAAAGGACACGGGACACATACATGAGTAACAACAGAAATCCTAAAACACTTAACACATTTAAATCAAATTTTGTCTTTTCCTTTTCCCATTAACAATCATTCACTTGGTCACTTAATAAATGTATATGGACTGAGCACTCTTTTCCAAGTATGGAGAGAACCTGTGAGGTCATGGCCGTGAGTGAGAGAACAGATGATCCATGGCCTCAGAGGGCTGACAGCCTAGTGCTAGAGAGAGCCTCGTGGAGAACGGGAGATGTCTTCCCTGGATGTGATTCAGGCCCTGATCTGCTCTTTATCAGTTTTTCTCTTTACTATTTCCCATTTCCTGCCTTATGATGGCTCATGGATGGTTTGGAAAGCATGCATTCCTGAAAGGGGACCCCTGTGTTCTGAACGAGACACAGTCATTCACAGAGCTGCCCTGTTACCCGCTCAAGCTATGCAAGCCACAGAATGGAGGCAGCAGAGGGAAGAAACAGAAAAAGGCGGGGGTGGGGGGACCCGACTAAGGATCTCAAGTCTTATTTCTGCAATGACCACCATTCACAGCCCTGGGCAAAAAGCAAACTTCTCTTGTCTTCGAAAACAGAATCAGCATCCAATTCAGCCTGGCTCTGATGTCCACCACTCTGCAGTGATAAGCAGAGAAACTTCAGTGGTCGGGGGGGGGGGGNTCTCCACATGTAAAGACATTCAAGGTCATCCCACACCGCTAGATTTCTGGGTTACCCTACACTTGGAGAAGAATCTAGAAACGTGGCATGCTGACCAATAGAGAAAATACTGCTGGTGTGTCCGGTCTAGGTTTACGTTCAAAAATCTCTGCTGGGTTCTCCCAGAAGCCATAGTTACCAAATAAAATCCCACTGCCAAGTATGGGAGACTTCCCCTAGAGTTGCTGGCCAGGGGTATCCTGGGGACTCCCCAGAACAATACAGGCTCTTATCTTTGCTCCTGGTTATCCTCCAGAACTTGATAATAAGCCCCAAGTAATGAAGACACCATACATTTTGGTCAAAGGACATGAAGAGATCAAGAATAAAAAATATCATATATTTTTTAAAATCTCAATTATAAAATGCACAGAAGTCAGTGAATGTCCACTGCACAACTTCTGCAAGCCCCCCTTCCAATGCCACACTTGAGGTGCAGGGGTGATGGGAAGTGATATTGACTCAGCACTTTGCTCACAGCATCTTGAACTTCTCAAAGCACATCACACATGCTAACTCATTTACAGTGCTCACAGCCAACTCCAAACATCGTTAATGGGAGCCTTAGATTCCAAGAGAGAAAACAAAAGCCTGGATCTTAAGAAGCGGGTATAGAGCTGAGATTCAGAAAGGAGCAGAGAGTTTGTGACTGTGTGTGTTCTGACATTACTGAAGCCCTCAATGGGAAAACGGCAACCTGCCAGGGCAGTGCTTTCTGCAGCCTCCCCTTAGAAGCATCCTCAGCCAAAAGCCCAGGATTGTCAATCCCTCGGTGTGAGCCTAATTAAGTGGTCCTCTTGCTCTACAAGTTCTAAGTAAACACATCTGCAGAAATATCACACGAACCTCCACGTTCCCACAGGGTTTGGAGACATAGTTGTACTATCTTGAACGAAATTGGAAGTTTCTGCACAGCCCATGTCATTTTCCCATGGGAACGTGAGCCACCTTAAGCTAGAGCACTCCCCAGTGAGAAGGCAATGACAGGGCAGCAGTGTGGGGGCGGGGCATCTGTATCATTTCTCCCCTGTTTGGAGACTTGGGAACTAAGACCAAAATCACAGGTGGTTTTCTCTACTGTGTTCATGAATACAGTCTATGGTATTGAAAAACAAGGTCCAGTCTGCACTTGTCTGAGAAGTCATTCCTAGCTGCTATCTTGTCCCCGTCGTTAGTACTGTGTGAACCACACAGTTTTGGATTCCATCATAGCCACTACGTACTGGCTCCCATTACAAAGGCTTTTGTCCAAAATCAAGCCTGTAGACTATCTATTTTATTCTTTTATAGGCAAATATCCTCTAGAAGGGCTCTAAGTTCTTAATAGATATGTAAATCTTTTGTCCAGAGAATCAAAACAGTTCATGTTTTTAGGCACAGCCTCACCCAATAAAAGCTGGATTGCTTATCTATAATATATACATTTTAACACTTCACTTTACTGATGTAAGACACAATAAAAGAAAGATAAACAAGCCTTCTATTCTAACTACATGGTTTGAAAAAAGGAAAATCAACTTGTGGCGGGGGTTGGGGGGGGTGATAATGGTAGTTCCAGAAGGGTGATGCCATAATGGCTTTCTGTGCCTGTTTTATATGCTTGCCTTGGCTGTCATGAATCCCTACTTCAGATAAATCATACCCAGGCTCTGATATCTTAACTACTGGTAAGAGAATGTCCTGTGCTGATTATAACACTGGACAAATGTTAGCTTTAGACTCATTAAGATGTCACTGGTACTCATGCAAGCAGTGTTTAAACTTTGGGTACTTGGCAGGATGCACGTTGGCAGCAGAAATTCTAGAGACATGGACCCAAGACTGAGATAAGGAAGGAAAGCTATCCATGCATGAACCCGCTTTGTATATAATATATGATTATTTAAATTCAACTGTCTGNAACAGCCCTCAAGGGCAATGGCTCCAAAGGATGACCGAGGTCACTGTGGGTGTCAGTGTTCTCCTGGACTGTCTGAAGTGTCCAGCCATCTGAGTTTTGTCTTTGTTTTTCTACCCCTGGATCTAGAACATTCACCCAATCAGTTAGGTTTTTCTTAGCTAATGAAAGAGCCCAGGGCTTAGAAGTCAGACAAACCTGAGTTCAAATCATGGTGCTTGTGTGTGTTAGCTGTGAGAGCTTGGGCATGACATTCTCAATCCCTCTGATTATTCTGTTCCCACTTTACAAAACTGAGATAATAGAAATGCTCCAGGTGGCTCTATGCATCAGAGACAGTGTAAACAAGGTTCACAGAATCGTGCCAAGTCTAAAGTTAAGTCTTCAAACTATTGATATTTAATAGCTGACATCAAGTGCTGAAACCCAGAGGAGAGCTGCTCAGGTGAAGTCAGAAAACACTGGGGTGTCCAGGACAAAAACTCTCCTGAACCCACACCTCTTTTCTAAATGTGACGAAGCAGGTTTATCTCACTCCTCTGTTCGTCTTACATATATTCAGATCTACTCCCCATGCCAATAATCATCTTTTGAAAAAAAAAATCCCTTTGGCAAGTTCTGAATCCTTTCATGTGCTAACTAATCATTCACTAGACATCTGGGAGACGGTGGTATTTTCCCAGCCCTGAAGCATTTCCCCACAGATGCCGCAGCGCTTACAGCTTGAGAGAAACCCCAGAGGAGTGTGCTTTCCTCGTGGGGTGGTGGTGGTTCTCCTTTTAGGATGATGTGCTAAAGGCTGCTTGCTCAAGCGCAGGGACCTCCATGCTTCTGAAGATTTAGCAAAAGGGTTTATACATCATGTCTGGGGTTTGAAGACTCTGGTTTTTATGCAGTGTCCCTCAGACTTCAACCCACATCTCAATAAGACACAGATCCAGTTGGTCTCAGGAGGGTCTGGTAGTCTACCCAATGCCCAGGCAATGTCATGAGAGCTGGTGAGCAACACTTGAAAGAGAAAGGAACTATGGGGCCATACCAGGGTCTCACAGCATTCTGTCATTCTTGAAGCTCAAGAACCAGTGAGGCAATGATCAACTGACTTTAACTATAAAATCGTCTGGCTATAGTGGCACACACACCCGGGAGGCTAGAAGAGGACAGTATGAGTTTGAAGCCAGAGGCTAGCCTGAGCTACAGAGTGAGAGATCCTGTCTCAAACAGGAAAACAAAATAAAAATAGTATAAGGCTAACAGAATATGCACAGAACTCATGACTTCCATAAAGAAATTAATAAGTTTATAAACTGTACCAGCCAGGCATAGTATTGGGGGTCACACCTCAATGCCAGCACTTTGGATGGGTAGTAAGATCTTGAGTTCGAGACTAGACTGGACTATAAATGAAGCCCTGTCCTAAAAAAAAAAAAACTAAAACAGCAACAATTCTATTAGCGTACTTGGGGACTGATGTCACTTGCTCAAGCTGAAACTACCCTTCCCATCATATAAATTAAAACTCTTTACTCTTTTTCTTGATAGAGCTGTAGATCTAACAGGCCGTTTCAGTGGGTAACTGGTTAGTGAGAACACATGTGCCAAGACACACTGTTAATGCCTCTGAATGAGATAGGGTAAACGGAATACCACACTCCTTTAAGAAATCTGGAAAAGTTGGCAAAAATAGAGCGTAACAAATAGAATAATCAGGCACCGACGGTTTCTGAAAGCCTGACGTGCGTTCTGTAACTGTCACTGATTTATGTGATGCCTGACCTTTAGGGACTGAACAAATGAGCATACCATCTCAGGAACACGGTCCATGTTAAATTAGAAGCTTTATACAACAGTGATAGGAAAACAACATGTCCTAGGAAATATTGTGGTCACATGGATGAAACACAGGCCTGCAACCAGGCAAGCAACTCTGCAGCCAGTACTACCCAAGTCATTTCACCAGCTGGATGACCTTGCTCACCCAGGGTACCTCCCAATGTCTCTGCCTGCCAATTGAACACGTTCCTCATATCTAGGCTACTGTTCACCTCTCCTAACCACTCTGTGCAGGAGCAGGTAGCCCCTTCTGGAGCTCACATAGGTGACGAAGCTGACATCAATCCATCCTCGTTGCCAAGAGCTGATCTGAAAACACAGTACAACTGGGGGTACTTCCATATAACCTAACCGACCTGCCCTTGGGAGTTCTTCACACCTGAGCCTTGTGTGTGGAAGAAAGTTCCCTGCATAGAAAGCATTGGGATTAGCAGGGTGGCCACAGGATAGTGAAGACAAACTCTTCTTTGAGTTCCTTTCTGGGATTTGTTGTATTTTGTACCACTCAAGTTGTTTCTCAGGCTGATATAAGTGTATTAACCCAATGCCTTGCATAGCGTCTTTAAAAAACCAGACACAATAAACATTTAGGAATATGTGCCACCTGCATCCTGTGAGAGACAGGTATAGAAGTCAAGAATTCGATGACGCAAGAACCAAGTCACTTGTCAGTTCCAAAAGGCTTCAAGCAGGGAACCTCGGCCCTCTCCTTTGGGGACAGGAGCCACCTGTTCTTGTTCCCCGGTTGCACAGGGAATCACCTGGGAAGCATTTTTAAAACGACATGCCCTGGCCTTATGCGTGCTTCATTTTAACAAGACCCCAAGTGGCTGCCAAGCCACCCCCTTCCCTCATAGATCCTTAGAACATATTTTCTTAAAGATCACTGCTTTTCTTGAGTCTCAACAATCTTGACGTTTGTTTTCACTCAAGGCAACCATCCCATCTACCCACAATCCTCCCCGCTTTGCCCACAGAGACCGTGACAGTGGTACACTCTGTCCCAACACAAGGTCAAAAGCAAGCCAAGTGCCAAGAGTGTTTCCTTGTTGCCGGCTTTGTTTTCAAAACAAAACTCAAATGAGAAGGAAGCCATTCCTCTCCATTAAGTTTACACCCACAATCCAATCCACTCTCATCAACTCGCAAACTTTTTCACTCCAACCTCTACCATGCAAGTTTTTCGCGGAACGGCACACATTGGTTGCAAACTCAGTTGCTCGACTTTGCTCGGGACCACGAACACGGTTGTTCGCACTGAGGGGCGCAGCACCCTGCACCACCCCCACCGGGGCACAGACACAGCCCCGGCTCCACCAGCATGTCTCCAAAGCCCTGCTTGACAGCGGCTCCTGTCCCTCCAGACTCCGCAGGGCCCCAAGCTTTACCTGAAGCACGTGGTGAGCTCGCCCGAAGACTTAAGACACGGGTATTTGGTAGTGGCGATCTTGTTTTCCGAGCACACTTCTCTAAGGGGAAAAAAAAAAGTTGGAGAGGAAACTCCGTTGAAGGTCAGAGGGAGAGTGGAGAGCAGTAGGCGCTGGGCTCTGCGTCCGGACGCACCGGCTGCTACTGGTCTCAGAGCGGGCTTAGCGGCAGGAATGAGCCCGGAGAGCTTCCCAGAACCGGACGACCCCAGTCCCAAGTGACTAGAAAAGCCAAAGAAGTCTGCACCGGAGCGCGGCGGGAAAGCCGGGTGGAAGGCATCCAACGTCCCGACCCACAGCTNGGAGCGCCGAGGCGGTTCCCGCAAGAGATGGAAGTCACCTGGGTCAGCTAAACACCCTGCTGGTGGCCCAGAGAGCAGGGACCTGTGGCTCCGCCACCTGGGACAGTCTGCACCCCGCCAGCCAGCCCTGAGCACACCCAGCGCGTCCTCCGCTGGGGCAGGTGGC
The DNA here is from genome assembly GCA_001675575.1 of Neotoma lepida. NCBI lineage: Eukaryota > Metazoa > Chordata > Mammalia > Rodentia > Cricetidae > Neotoma > Neotoma lepida. Next base: position 151,181 of record LZPO01097187.1, on the reverse strand, counting down.
CCTTACCTGTCGCGGTCCTCTGGCTCCTCTCGGTACGTCCACGTGTGTCCCAGCGCCANGAGTAGCAGCAGCGGCCCCAGGCTCTTGCCCAGCTGCCCCTTGGCTGCTCCTCCCCGGCACGGAGGAGGCGGCGGCACCATCGGGGAAGCTCGCGGCTTCTTCTCGGCGCCCGAGCTCTCTCCCAGCGCTGTGCCCAGAGGCTCCGCGGCCGCGGCCGCCTTCCCTCTCGCCAGCAGGGGGCGCCGGAGAGCTGGGGCGTTTGCACCACCTGCGGGCCGCACTCAAACTTGGGGCGAGAAGGGGAGAATCAAGCTTGTCAAAGGGGTGCCTGTCTTGCGCGGCCAGCGGGAGGATGCTGGAGTNCTGGGAATCTCTTCTGGACGTTAGGGCTCAAGTCACAAACCCGCTGAACTTGGCTTCAGGCTGCCCTCTTCTCTCTTCCCTCTTCTTCCTCTGGGAGAAGCGCGCAGAATTGAGGCAGCCAGGAGCTCCTTTGCATTTTTTTGCTCCAAGGTCTCAGCCTGGGAGGAGGAGTTGTTGGCTGTCACTAGGGCGAGAGGAGGAGAGGAGCGGGGTTAATAGCTTCCTTCCTGTTGTCAGTTAACTTCCATAGCGAAAGGTCAAGCCAATGTTTGCCTTTCGCCCGTAAGGGCCTTCTTGCGTGCTTTTTCCTCTATCCCGGTTTTCTCTTAGAATATGAGGGAGTGGGCAGCGGCTACAAGGGGTCTCCTCTGTCGCCCTTTCAAACGTGAAACAGTCCAATCAAGAAAGTGTGGTCAATTTTCATCCAACCCCTTTTAGAGGAAAGTCGGTCGTTTCATTCGTCCACAGCCCTTGCTGTGCTTTTCTTGGTAAGTGCAGTTCAGGACAAGTGAGTTCTCAGCTGAGGGCTCCAGGAGCTCTGAACTCAGCTGCTTGTCTCTAACTAGTACCCTGTAGGGGTCTTGACTAGACTCGTTTTCTCGGCCAATTAAGGAAATGGAAAGGCAGGAAGAATCTCAGGCGCAGGCAGCAACCGTTGTTAAAATTGCAGAAGTACTCACGCACCCCCAGAGGGGCGACTCCCGACAAGTGCAGATTCTCAGAACGCTCCAAGCTGCCGGGGCGGGGAGGTGGGGGGTCCTGGTCTTCCTCCCATCTTTTCCGACTGGTCAGCTTAAAAGGGGGAGGGGTGGTTGACAGGGTTATGGCTTCAAGCAAACTGAGAGAAACCCAGGTCAGCCAGAACAGGTGTTCCTACCCATGGAGGGGAGGGGGGTCTTGATTCTAGGTGATGAAGAAGCGAGGAGTTTGCCGTCAGTCTTTCCCTATCTGTCTGCCTGCCAAGATGTTTCTCTGCTTCCTAACCTTTTCCTTGCAGCACACAGCATCAGAGCTGAAAATACCTTGGGGGAAATCATTGAAAACACCGGGGTCCACGTGTCTTAGCGATCAGGGAAGTCACGTGGCACTGCATGGAAGACATGCAAATTACGGGGCCATCACCTGCTAGTTCATGATTCCCTGTTCATCACAACACTATCAGTTCTTTGTCAAAGACAAAGTCATAACAGAAATGTGAACCACAAGACCAAGAAAGCTGTGGCCCAAAAAATAAGTCAGAAAAACAAGAAGTTAAATGTGGAATTACTAATAGTGATCAGTTCTGTAGCTCAGGCCTGGGAGAAGGTAGCTCATTCACAAGCTGCAGGGTGCCCATTGGCGAGATAAATAGGTATTTTGAGTTACATAATAGCCTGGTCTGCTGAGACAGGTCACACATAGCACCTATACACTGCCATTTTTATAACAGTGGCATCCTTATTCCTCTGTGTTTTGTTTTCCTCAGAGGTTTTCAATGTCATGACTGTTGTTCGAATTTCTAAATGGTCTTTTCATAAAAAACCCAGAACCAAATATTGGGGTAAATGCTGAAAGATCAGAGAGACAAAGGAACAAGCCACAGCCACATCTTACCTCTAGGACTCCTCAGCCTGAAAAGCCTCAGCTGATAGGTCTCTAGCCCAATGAGCTTCCTCAGCCAAAAAGGCTTCTAGTTCCTGTCTCCTCACGCCTTATATACCTTTCTCCACCCAGCCATTATAGGCCTGTGTACTTCCCAAGTACTGGGGTTAAAGGTGTGTGCCACCACTGCCTAGCTCTGTTTTCTCTCCTAGACTGAGTCAATCTCATNTAGTCCAGGGTGGCTTTGATCTCACAGAGATCCAGACAGAGCTCCGCCTCTCGAGTGCTAGGATTAAAGGTGTGTGCCATGACTGTCTGGCCTCTATATTTAATCTAGTGGTTTGTTCTGTTCTCTGATCATCAGGCAAAATTTATTAGGGTACACAATATATCACCACACATGATTTTATTTGATCTTCACAATACCAACCCTATACATCATGCTTATTACATTAGCCAGGTAGTTTTGTTTTGTTTTTTTCTATAAAACATTCATAGAAATGAAGAGCATGAAGTACCCTGGACAGTAAAATCCCGTGGTGCTGCTCATCCACAGACACAAGTGCATTTTCAGTTGGCCATTCAGTGAACACTCTCACATCCTCGGAACGTGGGAGTGACTTTCATGGGATCACTACCTGGATTCAAACTCAGGTAATGGTTTGTAGGTGAGTGGTCCCAGCTAACATTCTAAAACCACGTTTTCTTGTCTATATACTGGGGAGTTGTGAGAGTACATCTCCGTGGGTATTCACGTGAAACGAGTCATGTAAAGCATCTCTTGTGAGCTCTCCGGACATTAATGTTAGCATCTGGGCATCATCTTTAGCACAAATTAGTCATTGCACAGACAGATTTTTAATTTTTGGTTTTTTGCTTTCTAGGTATATAGGAGCCTATTTTCAGCAGCTATTTGGTTTCTTAAGGTGAGACCTTGATAAGCACATGAAAAGTAAACCCATCCTGGAGCAGAGAACACACTGGATGGACTTAAACTGTGCCATAGAGGTGTTGAATACCATCTTGGAAGGACGAGGACCAAGCTGCAGATAGGGATTTACATTTTATTTTCTTACCAATGCCTCTGTTTTGATAATTTGGTTTGTTTTCTCTCTCATCTTTATTCATTTTAGATTTCCACTGTTGCATCATGGTTGTCATTCTATGAGCAGTAGACCATGATGTAGGAGATTAGTCATCTGCTGTATTCAATAGATGACTTACTAAGACATATGTGTAGGCAAGCCGCTTTTCAGGAAAACTAGTGAATGATGAAAAGACAAAAACAGCCAGATATGCTGGTGCACACCTGTAATCCCTGAACTTGGGTGGCTGAGGCAGAAGCGGGGAGAGTTTGAGGGNAGCCTGGACTATGTAGTCAGTCCCAGGGTAGCCTGAACTGCAGAGTGAANTTTTGTCTCAAATCTAGAAACCAAAACAANAGCAACAACAAACAAAGAGAAAGCCAAAGGTGAAAGCAGAACCCTNTCAATTGTGTGCACTAAGCTGGTGTCAGCCACCATCTCTTTGGCCCCTGCATTAAGCATCTGTGAGGATGAGGGCCCTGAGAAGGTACCAGCCAAGCAAATAGTCCATATTGGCCTAGGGAAGAATGTCATGGTATGTGGTCAGAACATTTCTGCAAGAGAAGAGCCATTGCTGAGACCTTTCAAACCCTCTTTATTTTTTGAGGAACTGAAATTCATCCAGCTGGGTGTCCTGCGCTAAGCAGAAGAAGCACATGGATGGCCGTGTATGGATACCACTCTGTGAAAAGTGAACAGTCCCGCCAAAGTCAAGCCTGCCTCTGTGCAGGCAGCAGCCTGCATGGACATTTCCAGAACTGNGTTTGCAAGTGGCAGGAGCCTCAGGAGTTTTAGGTTTTTCTCTCCTCAGAATCATACTCTCTCCACCATCCTGCANGANTCAGGCCTGCCCNCATTGATCTGCCCTATCTCCCCTCATCTGCAAACAGCTGGCGTGAGAGAACTTGCCCATAGTCTCTTACACAGGAGTGTCNCAGAGATTAATGATAGAGACCTCACATACCTTGGAGGAGTCTGTGTGGTTGTTCCTTTCGGTGCNCCGCTTGGCAGTGTTTCCCATACAGACCTGTCAACTTCCCTGAAACAAGCCAGAGAGGGGCGAGTTATACAATTTACCATATCCTAGGGGCCTGGGCTGCGAGGGAGCTTGAGAGTACACTGTGTGCTGTAGGTCAGGGCCCAGGAGGAACAGGTATCTTAGCAGCAAGGCTGAGAGCTTCCTGGGAGCCAATGAAGTAACTGGCTGTAAAATAGAGGCCAGAGCTCTAAAAACAAAGGAAAAAGAAAAGGCAGGCAGAGCACACACTTTCAAAGGATGCCTCGGTAGTCAGTTTTCAAGAATCCTGACATCTTATGGGGACAAAACTAACAGAATTAGAAACGTGATGTTGCTAACGAAGATATTTCCTTCCAAGGACAGATCGCCACTACCAGATAGATGTGTGTGCATCCTCTATGCCTGCCTACTCTAGAGCAGCTCAGGCAAAGGAAAAACCAAGAAACTGAAAATGAAGCTGGACGGATGTTGACTGACAGACTCTAACTGCAGAGGGCCATGCACTACATTAGACCATAAGTCAGCTCTTGGACCCTCAGACGTCAAGTCAGGATGTTTACACGATCAGTTAAAAGAGTCAAGGAAACAAAAGCTTATAAATTTGCTTTTTCAAGAAAATGACAGGGCTGGAGAGATGGCTCGTGGGATAAAGGCACTTGAGACCTGAGTTTGTTCCCCAGAACCCATGTAAAGATGGAAGGAGAGAACCAACTCCACAAAGTTGTCTACTGAACTCCACCCACACATAAAATAATAATAAATTTTAATTAAAAAAATAAAGGATCTTTCTCTTTCTCTCTCTCTCTCTCTCTCTCTCTCTCTCTCTCTCTCTCTCTCACACACACACACACACACACACACACACACACACACACACACTGGCCTCCCTGGAATGTAGCCAGAATGACCTAACTGTAAGGTGAAGGCTCTTTCACAGAAACAAGACAGAATAAAAATAAGGTAAGTAACGTTCACTGTGTACCGTGATCAATGGCATAGGACGAGGTGTCCCTAAGGTAAGCACACTGCCTTAAGAGCTATCTTCCAGTTTNGGTTTTGATTGACATGCAGCCAGGTCTGCTTAGAGAATTGGGGTTACGCCCTAAAAATGTAAAAGTGTTCTTGTCTACACGCCATTGTGAGGGATTGCTTGAGGCAAGAACAGCTAGAACTCATTTAATACTGAAGCCCTGGTCTGGGGTGTGTACATTATCTCCATCTAAGCCAGCCTTGGTTTTAACTTGCACNNGCTCTGAAGGTTTACTGAAGCTCTAGTACTGGTATCTTCTCCAAAANNAGGAAGAAATACTAGCGTCCCCGTCCATGATGGAACCAATCGCTGGCCAATTTTGAAGTAAAATGTTAAAAAGATGAATTAAGCCACTAGAAAAAAATAATCAATTAGTAGACAAAAAAAGANAAAACAATTACACCTTGGTCTTCAGAATATAAAGAACAGAATTCATGTGATTCAGGTGTCATGCTTGTTCTTGAATGTATCTATGCACACACACACACACACACACACACACACATGCACATACATACACATGTTCACATGCATGCGTGTATACTCTGTACAGTCTCATGTCTAGGAGCCCAAAGCTTCTCCCACAGAAAGACCTCCTTATAGAGAGGCCTTCTATAGGATCTATAGGATCGGACCTAGGCATCTGGGGTGGAGAAGTGTGTTCTTACTACTGCAGTCTGCAACTCTTTTCTCCACTAATAGCTAGGATGAGGGTGACCCTTTATCTTGCTGTCCCTGTAAGTATTAATGAGGAGTAAGGAGCCAACAGCAGAGACAGGCTGTAAAGTTGCTATTTTCTAGAAAAAGCATGAACACCACACCAGGCTCTGCCATGCCAATCCCAACATCTCTGCTTCATTNTTACAGATCTGACCCCCCCTTATGTTCTCTCACTCATGAGAGAAATATTTAACACTTCCTGAGCCNTACAAGATTCTCAAAGCATCAAGTTAATTTGACAGCTAATCAGAACGCTGACCTAAAGTTTTCTTAACTGAGGGGTTGGGGGAATAACCCCATTAGTAGAGTGCTTGCCTAGTATGCATGAAGTCCCAGGTCTGATCTCTCACACTGCAAAAAACAATCGTTGTTGCACACACCTGAAATCCTGGCATGGAGAAGGTAGAGAGAGGCTGGACAATCAGGCATTCAAGGTCACCCTTGGCTCTAAGATAAGTTCAAGGCCAGCCTGGGCTGCATGAGAACCCATTTCAAACCAAACAATACAAAACTTTTCTGATGTGAGCTAATATATCCACCCCCCATGTTTCTGAGGATTGAACCCAGAGCCTTGTTCATACTAGGCAAGTCTACTGCCACTGAGCTACAGTACTAGCTCACCAAGACATCTTTTATAGTAGAATAAAGATAACTATAGGGGCTGGAGAGATGGCTCAGCAGTTAAGAATGCTTGTTGTTCAGTTGTGAGGATCAGAGTTTGAAATCCAAGCACCCACATCAGGTGGCTCACAATCATCTGTAACTCCAGTTCCAAGGAATCTTCTGTCCTCTTCTTGTCTACATACATATGTGAACATACACTCACACAGAAACACACACAAAGTAAAACTAAATCTATATATTATATAACTATAAAAATCATACCAACACAGTNTGCATATTTACTGCAAAATAAAAATATTGTTTCATTCTAGATATGGAGTTGACATTATTTCCCTTTATTTAAAAAAATGGCTTAAAGAATGGCATCATGGATGGAAAGACCCTTGACCTACAACTCAGATATGCATCCTACNCTCTGTGTGACCCAGATCACCTTGCTTAAACTTCCCGAGACTNAGTTTATCCATAAATTCCAATAGCACTGTCCAGCTCACAGCATTGTTGAAAAGACTAAATGAGGGTACATAGTAAGCCTGTGGTGCCAGAGATCATAAATGAAACCTAGTCTCCTCTTAATCATGTTTTCCAGCCCATCTGCCTCACCTAATTTGCTTCCCATAAGAAATTTGTTTTGTCAAATATATGGCTATGAACAGAGACACCCTGTCACAGGACTGCCTAATCTAAGTAGCAGAATTGACACTGATGTCATTAATACTATGCTTTATCAGATCATACAGAATGACTATGGCCCTAAGTAAATTGAGCACAATAACAGTTCCTAGAAAATAGAATGTAATACTTCCCCTTTGAGAATAGCTGTGCTGCTGAGCTCTGTCTGCCTGAGTTCTGTATATTTCAAATCAAATCATGGTTTGGGGAATGACTAGCTTAACCCATCCATCCCCTTAACCAGTTCCATCCCCAATATCTCCAGTATCAGGGATTGAACCTAGAACATCATACATGGCTGGGCAAGAGTTNTACCCTTGAGCTATAGCNNCAGCCTTTGGATACTCTCTTCANATCTACCCACTAATGATTTTTGTATTATTTTCTGTTGAGCTTTTTTGGGGCGGGGGGCAGCAATGGGAGATTAAGCCCCTGGCCTCATGCTTGCTGTCCACCTGCTCTACCTCTCAGCTTTGTCCAGCTGTTGAGCTCTTCTGAGTGGAAGATACCTAGAGAGTTTGCAACAGGTAAAGGGCCTTGCCTAAGGAGTTCACTGTCTTCCAGAAGAGCACTTGTGCTTAAAGGAAATNCAGAAGCAGGGACTGTTGGCTCAGGTTTGGAATCCCAGCTACTGTGAAGGCAGAGCTAGGAGGTAGCAAATTCAAGACCAGCTTGGGCTACTGATTCAGTTCAAGGCCAACCTAGGAACTCAGTTTCTCACCATGAAAAGTAGAAAAGAGGGCTGTGGATAAAGCCCACTGGTATAGCACTTGCCTAACATACACAAGGCTCTAGGTTCTATCTCCAAACCTTCGAACAAACCAAAATAACCTTTTAAAACATAGTTCATACTGGGTAGAAAAGTCTTAGCGTTCATATTGACTTCTAGTNGGGTATCAAACTCATTTCTTAACAAGATGGAGGCCTATTCATGACNGTGCCAAGAGTGTTGCATTCCTGCAAGCTGTTAATAAGGGATGATATTTTTAGAAGAATTTGGCACAGAAAACAGTAACAGCAAATAGTTTGGGGGGACTTGGTGGTGGAGATGTGGTTCTGTGCGTTTTATAAGTATTGCCTCATTTAATCCCTTGTTGCAATCTTATGTCTGTGGCTCCATTACTTCCTGCATGTTAGCAGTGAAGAAACTGAAGCAGTGGTTTAATTAAATGCCTGAGGNATAGAATTGTAAATATGATGTGGGCTGTACACACTACNATCTCAACCGTACTCTAAACTACTTCCTGGAAAAGTGAGTCTAGGGGTAGTTTGCTCATACCCTCCCTCTATGTTTGCCTGGGGAAAATGCCCAGTACTGTAGCCGTAACCCTCAGGATCTGATCCTCTTTCTGTGGCTTCGTGTCATCCACCTGGTCTGGGTAATTCTTACCTTTGTTTCCTAGCTAACCTCTCTGTAAAGAAAAGCTGAGCTGCATCTAGGGGGGGCTGGCCCTCCGAGAGAGGCAACCTGATTGACTCAGGGATACTGGCTGCTAGAGAATGGAGATCAGGTTTCAGTGCACTTGAACTACAGGTGCTTTGGCAAAGGATCCTTCCAGTCCCATCCTTGACCTAAAAAAAAAGTCTTTGTCAGACCTAGAACTCTCTCTGGAGCACAGAAATTATAAAAGNAGCCAGGACAGATTTGTTGTATAAAGAAATAACCAGACAAAATGTCTTAAACATTTCAGAATCTAGTGTACTCCTGTGAAATTTCTTCAGCTTAGAAACTGATACTTGGAAATTCACAAAGGAGGGTGAGCAATCAAAACCAAAACTAACTATAGATAGTTGCGTTGCTTTGAATTTCTCTATCTCTCTTACACACACACACACACACACATACACACACACACACACATCTTTCTCTCCCTTCTTCTCTCTCCTCTCTCTATCCCCCAAGCCNAGCCTCAAGAACACACATCCNCAACTCTCTGCCATGGATGGTTTGAGGTCCACATGATTGGCCCCTCCAGTTCTCATCTTTACCAACAGTGCAGAATTCCAAAGGAATGCCAGATAAAATAATCTGACTTCGTTTATTCCACTCGGTGGTGTGCATCTGTCTTTGCTTGCACGATCGAGGAAGTGTTTACTTTCTTTGTGCTTCAGAGATGTTTAGACCTGACTGTGCCTCTCTGAGATGTTTACTCAGTTTCAAACCTCTGGTGAACATCATGATCATTAATCAGAAAATGAGCCTGTTGGAAGCTTCTTTCAGTTCCAACATTTATCTGTAGTATAATTATAATGAGCCTGAAAGTTGTGCGTAGGCAATTTGACATGGACTTGGCTCTAGCATCTTCGCATACTGATACAAGACTAATGGGCCCCGACCCTGTATGTCAGTAACCCGTCATTGAACCCTCCAAGTGACCCACTCTCAAATAGATCCTGTCTCAAGCTGGCGTCACCTTTTGGACAGTGGTTTCTCATATCCATTGGGGTCTTTTTCTCTCTTTGTCTGTTTGTCTCTCCGCCCATTTCCATCATTGATCATCTTAGCTATTATCCCTCATGTAGTCAGACATTCTTGAATCTTCTAGGTCCAAGTTTTATTGTTTTTTTTTCCTGATCTTTTTTTTCTGCTACTTTTCCTTGAAATATGTGCCCCCCCCAAGAATTTCTTTCTTGAAATCACTGGTTATCAACTGGGGGACAATTTTATTAGCAGTAGAGATTTGGTGATTTCTGGAGGCATTTGCTGCTGTCCTGTAGGGTTGGGGAAGATGCCTTTACCTCAGGCATCTTATAGGTAGAAACAGGCTGTTCATAGTCTCCAGCCATGTTCAAAGCTGCCCCTTCCACACACACACTGAGGAAGCTGGTTCATGATGTCAATGGAGTTAGTCTGAGAAATCCTTTAATCGCCCTTCATCTGCCTTTGTGCTCTTATCACCTGTTTCTGATTCCCAGGACTGTGTAAGGCTTTTTGCAAGCCTGCCTTTTATCTCTGCTCCCTTCTTTGCCTCATGTCCATCTTCTGGACCCTNTCTCCCTCAGCACCTCCCTGCCAACTTGGTCTGATAGCCCCCCGATGTTTCTCCTTGTCTTTCTGCCTTTGTTTTCAAGGCTTAGTTCAGCAACCACCTTATCTATCCGCTATCCTGGAGTGACCTCAGGATCAATGAAAATATTTTTCTTAGAACTCTGTTTATTTTCCAAGCCTTCACAAATCCAAAACAGCCCACAAGCTCTATGCTTCTGGTTTCAAAGTCTGAAGCAGGTCCCATGGGCCTGACCTGTGCCACTGCTCTGGCCCTCAGCTCTGATCCCCACCCCCTTGATCCTTCCTGCTGTGTCTCCCCTGCTCACCTGCTGCTGGCAGCACAGTCTGCTGTCTTTTCTTCATGATGCTGATGTGCAGGTGTGACTTGCATTGATTGACATGGTAGTACCAGCTCTTCTCCCACTTAAGGCAGGGAAGCAGTACTCTTCCCTGCCTTCATTCATTCTTTACGGGAAATGATGAGTGTTGAGCAGATGCTAAGCACAGTTGAGGGTTGTAGTAACTAAAGTGAATGAGACAGAAATTAATGGCTAGTCTTCACTCTCAACTTGCCTGGATCTGGAATCACCTGGGGGATATATCTTTAGGGTTTTTCCAGTGATGTTTAACAGCGGAGAGAAGAACCACACTGAATGTGTGTGGCAATAAAAAGGGAGAATGGAGGAATCAGCTGAGCTTCAGCATTCACCCATCTCTGCTTCCTGACCATAGATACAACATGACTGCNGCCCCTTGTGCTCTGGNTGCCATGTCTTCCCTGCCATGAAGCATTGTAGCTCAAATAAACAAAACAACAAAATAAACCCTTTTTTTTCTTTTGTCAGTTATGTTTTTCACAGCCACCAGAAAAGCAAACTAATATAGAAACTGACCCCCAAAGAGTTGCAGTTGAGTAGGGAGAAAAATCAAGGAAAGTAATCAAGGCCAAATCAGTGCTGCCTGCAAGAGGTCAGGGAGGTGGGAGGTAGGGAGAGGAAGTCTCCTGTCTCCTACTGTGGCTGTAACAAGTTTCAACCAGAGCTTTCATGGTACTGGAAAGTGCTGTTTGCCTCCAGAGGAGAAAAGTAACCACCAATCTTACCCAGCTGTGAACCCAGAGAGCTACAACAATGACTGACCTGGCAAGACATGCTCACTAGTACAACAGTAGCACCAATGTCATGGGAGCAATCAACTACTTTCTGATTAGACTTCAGTGCTACTCCACAAAATGAAACCCATAGCTGGCACCATTACTAGGGCAAAAATATGGGTAGACAGGTCAAAGACCATAGCAGGGGGAATAAAAACTAGGGAGAAACTACTCCTTTTATTCTGCTAAATAGACATACTATAAACTAACTCTGTTGTGGAATATTTGTTTACACTGTGTGAAGATGTGTCACTGTGATTGGCCGAATAAAGAGCTGAATGGCCAACAGCTAGGCAGGAGAGAATAGGAGGGACTTCCAGGAAGAGAGAGGAAGTAGGGATGAATCTATGTGTGTGAGAGATGCCAGCAAGATACTGAGGAAGTTGGACATAACAGTACAGTACAGAGGAGAGGTAACCAAGCCACACAGCATAACATAGATTAATAGAAGCAGGTTCATTTAAGTTACACAAGCTAGTAGGGAATAAATCTTAGCTAAAGGCTAAGCTTTCATAATTAATAATAAGTTTCCATGTCATTATTTGTGAGCTGGTGGCCCAAAGAAAAATCCAACTACACAACTCCTAATGACTTATCATACCCATAGATTAATGCATCTCTCAACCCTNACCAGAGGTTATTGTCAGTAATTGATGCTTAACAGAGATCAGCAGCTGGCCAAGGTGCAGAGAGAAAAAGAGACTTCAGACTGTTCAGCCCTAAATAGAACATTTATATCATACCCGCTCTTCCAAAGGCTCAGGAGTCATTGCAGAAGAGGGAGTAGAAAAAGTGTGAGAGCTACAGGGAAAAGGAGTCTTCTGGACACAGCAAAGGAGCTTTGCATAGGAGTGCACAATGTTTGTGATAGTATGCACAAGTCTGGTGCAAGCCAGATCAAAACAGCATGGAGAGGAGAGAGGGACATGAAGTCCCACTCCTTGGCAATTGTGAGCTGCGGGGAGAGGGAAAGATAGTTTTCTCTAAGAATGTGTAGCCCTGGTGAGTAACCCCTCTCCAGTAGAAGACCACATACTCAAGACCANTTAGGCAGCACAGAGTGGCCTTGATAGAAAAAAGGAGTTCGATGGAAAAGAACAGGGTGGATCTGGAAAGAGTTTGGGGAAGGAGTGACTTTGATCAAAACACGTTGTATGAAATTCTCGACTAATAGAAGTATATAAAAATGAAACAAGTTACAAGCAGCTTAGCAGACGATTAAACAAAATGGTTAGTTTACAGTTCTACAAGCCAATAGTTCGAAACCAGTCTCATGGGGCTAAAATCAAGGCATCAGAGGGCCAGTTCCTCCAGCAGACGCTGGAGAAGAGTCACCATTTCAGAAGGCTGCTTGTCATCCATGGCTCCTGGCCCCATCCTTACACATAGCTACAGAATTTTTGGCCTCATTTCCCGTTTTCTTCCTTGTATCTCTTTCTTGGCCTCTATATGTCCTTCTATTTATTAGAACACATGATGACAATGGCCCTACGAATGATCCAGAATTATCTCCCCAACTGAAGCATTTTGCCTTGGGCATGTAAAGAGTCCCTTTGCCATGGAATGTGACATATTGGCATGTTGTAGGGAGTCGTACACGCCTATCTTAGAAGACAGAATTCACCCTATCCCACATCTCTCATTGGTTGGGGTAGGGAGGCAGCTTCAGGGAGTTGGTGAGCCCAGTGGAGGCTAAAGAATAAGATGTGTCGGGGCTGGAGAGATGGCTCAATGGTTAAGAGCACTGGCTGTTCTTCCGGAAGACCCAGGTTCAATTCCCGGTACCCACATGGCAGCTCACAACTGCTTGTAACTCCAGTTCCAGGGAATCTGACACCTTCACACCAATGCACATAAAATAAAGTTTAAATGAAAAAGCCAAAAAAAAAAAGAATAAGACGTGTGAAAGACATGATATCAAGTCTGCCATAGGCTGGGTCCCACTAGAAGCTTGTTTTGGTAGGAATACAGGATGTGTCTGTGCAGGGGTTGGGGGAGTCAAACACTGAGTTGTAAAGAGCAGTTTGGAACCTCTCTTAGACAGTAGGAGTGTAGGGTTTTGTCATGGAAAGACTTTGAAAGATTCTCCAGTGCTGGACTATATAGCACTGTGCTAGGTAGTCTGAAACCCTGGCAACTGAGCATGCACAGTGAGGTCAGTCCAAAGTGAGGGATGGGGAACACCTCCAAGATTTCAAAGACTCAGCACAGAAATATCCACGTAAAATATCTGATTACATTTTTACATGGACAATGTTTTAGATTTATTTGATTCAACACAGTTTGTTCAGATTAACTTCACTTGCTTCTTTTTTGCTTAAAAAGAAAAAAGGATGGGGCTGATGCAAATTAAAGTGTGATACATGGCTCGTGTTATATTTCCTTTGTGTCCTGCTGATCACAAGGCTCAAGAGGAAAGTAGATTGAGAGGTTAAAACTGTAGAACAGGCTGGACAGAAAGTGATATGAACTAGTGTTGTGGCCCTGGTATAGAAGATGGGAGGTTACCCAGAGAATTCTGGAAGTTGTGAACAGGTCTAGGTGGCTGGTGGAGCAAAGAGAAAGGACAGTTGCCGAGTCTTCCATGGCTGGGTGCAGGGCGGGAAAGACAAGTTCCTTTTAGGTAGAGAACCTGTCAGGTCATTAGTATACAACAGCATCTATTCACTGGGCCTCTGTGGAGGTATAGCCAATGGCCAGCGATCGACCCAANCCCACTGTGAAGTTTTTTCAACCTGATTTGGCCTTCCAGTATTAGAACCAGGAATACATGTACCTAGGGTCGTGTACTGACTACAGTCATCAGAGAGGAGGGAGCCTCAATTGAGAAAATGCCTCCATGGAACCACTGGACAGCATTTTCTTAATTAGTGATCACAGGCTGAGCAAACTATGAGGAGCAAGCCAGTAAGCAACACCCCTCCACGTCCTCTGCTTCAGCTCCTGCCTCCAGGGTCCTGCCCTGCATGAGTTCCTGCCCTCACTGCTTTTGAGGATGAACTGTGGGTGAAATAAACCCTTTCCTCCCCAAGTTGCTTTTGGTCTTGGTGTTTCATCACAACAATAGTAACCCTAATGAAGACAGGTGGGGACTGGGAGTGATGTGAGTGCCACCTTTGTTACAGTAAAAACTACCCTCCCTTACAGTCTGTCGGCTCCAGCTTCAGTGTCTTGCTGCCTAATCTACATGTCTCTTCCTTGACCAGTACACAGCCCAAGCCAGAGGTGGGGATACCGGCTGGTCGTAAACCATCTTATCTCCATCCTGTTTTCCAGGGGCTGCTGGGAAAAAAAATAGGGCTCTTTTAGGCCATGTTTGCATGTATCCAGGTCTTCTGAGTCCAGTTCCTGGGAACACATGATGTTTGAGTGTAAAGAAGCAGTTCTTCAAGGTGGGCATTGTTATTTTCAATTTAGAACCACCCCAACTCCAGTCATACCCAGAAAGTTCACATCACATGTTAGTTGACACATGGAATTAGGACTCAGAATTACTGCTTCCAGGCCAGGGCTTTTGTTAGCTAAGTTTTGAGCTTGTTTTTGTTGCTATTTGTTTGTTTGTTTTCTTCTCTGCTTATAATACCTGTTTCCCTCTCTGTCCTTGTATACAATGTTAGTGAAGACAGAATGTCCTTCAAGAGTTTACCTCTGTTCTTGCTATCTATCTATCCAATACCCTAAACTCTGATACCATTAAAGAAATTTTTATCATGGGAGTACTGTGGCACACACCTTTAATCTCAGCACTCGGGGGGGTCAGAAGCAAGCAAATCTCTGTGGATTCAAGGCCGTCATGCTCTATATAGAGTCCTAGTCCAGCCAGAGCTACATAGTGAGACCCTGTCTAGAAAAAAAGAAAGAAAATAGTCATCANTTGTAGGACTTCATGGGGAAAGANTGCTGGCAGAGAGATGCAGGGATTCTGATCCCTGCACACTGCATTTGAAGCTGCTGAAGCACCAAGAATGGTCACAGAGCATACCTGTGGCTCTGACTTAGAGCCCTGAGGTCTGCCTCACACCTGAGTTACCACCTGAACTAGCTACCTAAGTGCAGTTAGAACAGTGGTCATCTTTAACACGTTGTCAAATAGAAAGAAGAAAGTGGTGTGAAAATGTTCTAATTCTGTTGGGAGACTCCAGGAGGTGAGAAAGGACCCTGGGGTCTTTGAGATTTCTTCATGGCTAAGCCTGATGGTCTGAATTTAATCCCCAGAACCCATATAGTGGAAAGAGGACGAGAGAGTACCAACTCTCACAAATTGTCCTCTCACCTACACACACACACACACATACACACATACACACACACACACACACACACACACACACACACTTATTTTAATTTAACTGCCCTGAAGCTTCACACAGGAATGAGTTGCTATTGGTGACAGTAATAACATGGAGGTCAAGGCTCAGATCCTCATGTCAGGTGACCCAGCAAGTCACAGTAGGCATGTCTTCCTCCAAAGCTTATATGAGAATTAACTGATAAGATGTTTTGAAAACACTTAGAACATTTCTGGCATGTGATAAAGACTTGACTGTGGGGTCTGCAGAGATGCCTTCGTGGTTAAAAGCACATTTGCTTTTGCAAAGGACCTGGATTCAATCCCCAGCATCTACATATAGCTCACAACCATCTGTAGCCCCAGTTCTAGGAGATACTACATGCACACACATGGTGCACATGCATGCATGTGAATAAAATATTCACACACATAAAGTAAATAAATAAGTCTTCTTAAAAGAGATTTGACTGTGGTTTTTGCTCTTCTCATCATTAGGCTCTGCACTGGAAGTGGGAACATTGACTCACTGTGTTTCAAAGTATCTCTAAGGATGTTTTTTGTGGTATGGGGGGAGGGGTGGGTCTTATTTCATCTCACAAGTTACAATTCATCATCAAGGGAGAAGAGTTGCCTCCAAGGACAGCTTGCTTTCTTATACATCCTTGGGCTTACCTTCTCAGGGGTAACACCACCCACAGTGGGCTGGTTCCTCCTACATCAGCACAAATCATGAAAAAGCCCACCAGCCAACATGATGGAGATAATTCCTCAATGGAGGCTCCGTCTTCCCAGGTGACTCTAGTTTCTGTCATGTTGATTTTAAGAGAACAGAAGAACTAGTTTCCAGTTGTATGGTGGAGAAAGTGAACAGGCAGGGGTGTCGTGATGAGAATTTCTAAAGAGTTTTGTAGTTTGCCATGTTGTGATGATAGGCAATAGTGGAGTACTCTGAGTAGCATGGAGGAGGTCTGCCAGGGAGAACTTGGTAAGGAGGGAAAAGGACCATTGGGCCTCCGGGATTGCTTCTGCCCTCCATGTTAATTTCTGAAAATCCACCACGAAGTAATGATTTTCAACCAAACAATGTGGTCCGGAGAGAACTTTCTTTTTTTTCTTTCTTTTTTTTTTTTAA
>LZPO01097187.1:108293-120602 GCA_001675575.1 Neotoma lepida | reverse complement strand
GAGTTTCTGTAACATCTATCAAAACCTGGTGGGCACAGCTCTATTTGAAGGTATTCTTGTTGGGCCCACTAGGAGGAGAGGAGCCTCCTCAGCAAGGTGGAGGAAAAGGCCCTTCCTCTGTGGNCATGCCTCAGCAGTGTCAGTGAGCGTACCTTAACAGTATCCATGGGTATACCTTGGCAACATCAATGGGCATACCTCAGCAACATCTGTGGGTGTACCTCAGCAACATCTGTGGGTGTACCTCAGCAGCATCTGCAGATGTTCCTCAAGATTGCCTGTGAGAGCTTCCAAACTAGGCTCTGGAAGGAGAACAGCATGTAAAAAGCTCTTCATTCAGTCAGATGGGCAAGGGCCTCAGCATTGGATGGCTGGCCTCAGAAATGGATTCTACACCCCAAGTCCTTCCTGGTTGGACACATTACAGAACCCTCTGCTGCCACCTCATGACACGCCTCGCCATCTTAGGAAGGGAGGCTCTGTAAACTTTTGACTAGAACCACTCGGAGTGTTTAGGTCGAGTGAAGAGTTGCCATGGAGTTTCATCTTCTAATTTATTCCTTATTTTACTATCTGCCTATTCTACCACAAGGGAATTACAATTTATATCTAATTTGTTTACCTTAGAGATTTAAAAAGTAAACAAACTCCGAATAGGCCTGATTGCAAGAAATGACCTCAGGGAGGCACTCTAAATCCTTTCAGGCACATGCTCTACAGGCTGCATTCTTGTCTCTTATGGGCATAGCAGAGATACTTCATTTAGTTAAGCGAATGGAAAGANCCAGCATTTGGAAAGAGTGCTTGTCGGCCTTGTTTGTTCCCGTAAACAACCCCACTTCTTGTGGCTCAATAAAAATTGAAACTGACAGTTTGTAAAACCCAGAAAACAAGAACTCTTGGATTTCATTTAAGGGCTGATGGATATGTCCAGAGCTTTGGGGATCCTGGGGGAGAAGTCTATTTAGGATTCCACAGTGACAGTGAGAATTTTTCTCTGGAAAACCTGCTGCAAACTGGCCAGGAGTTCTTCCATTCCAAATTCCAGTTCAAATCTACTGAAAGATGTTGGGCTCGGGGAAGAGGAATAGCAGGGAAGCAGCTTATGTCATTGTAGTTTGAAAACTCATTACCAATAACTATAATTAGCAGTGAGCTCTGGTGAAACGGAAAGGATTTGAAATTTGTGATTTCAATATTCTTAACACTGACCCAAGTAGACTTGACCCAAGTAGACTTGACCCATGTCTGCCCAGGGCAAGTTAAAAAGAGTAATTTAACTACAGGTTTGAACAATGCAAGGAAGGAGAGGTCATTATTCCTGGATCTCTCTGTGAAGATCCTTGATTAAGGCTACACAAACTAGACGGAAAAGAATGAGGTTTGGGTTAGACAGAGCACCAAGCTGGCCTCCCAAGATTCCCTGCTTCTGCCAGTTCGTTCTTCAAGCTGTGACAAATGCCTGAGAGAAACAGTTTCAAAGGCAGGAACACTTCTTGGTTCACTGTTTCAGAAGCGCCTGGCAATTGCTTCCATTGCTGAGGTGAGATCATGCTTTCTGCAAGGGGAAGTGTGTACTCAAGAAAACTTGCGTATCTCGTGGCAGCCAGGAAGGAGNGGCCAGGAAGGTGTCAGGACAAAATTACTCTCTAAAGTATCTGATAATCTCCTTACTACAACCAGAACTCCAAGTGTTTGCCACTTCTCCTAGTAAGACCTAAATCTGGATCTATCAACAGAGTAACTCATGGACTAAGACAGATCCCTAGCGGTCCAAGCACCTCTCAATGGCACCATCANCTGTAGCCCAAGCCTTCAACAGATGAGCCTAACAGTGCCTTCACCCCCAGAACTGTGGTANGCCATCACCTCTGCAGTAATTTTTTTGCTTTATGNATCTCAAAACTATAATTAAAGTTTTTAGTTGGTTGACTTCAAGCTAATTAAAAGAAAGATAATCATGGAAACCTGAAAGCAAAGTCTTTCTCCAGCTGATGTAGTGGAAGTCAGAGGGACCAGAGTNTGATGGGAGGAAGAGACACATGGGTATCAGTTGGGCAACAACTGTGGGATACCCCTTGCCCCAGAAATACAGACTTACTTCTGTTAATGTGGGATACAGAATGCTGATAACCTGCATCGGCGCTTCCTCAGAGCCCCCAGATTGGAGCCCCACCTGGCCAACATCTGACCCAAGAGAATCCATTTGCACCTTCTTAGACCTATAAAACTGTTGACTAAAAGGTGTTGTGCCATGGCAATAGGAAATGAATACAGGCTCTTGGCAAAGTCTGGGTAAAAGTCCTAAACATTGAGTATAATATATACATCTATGTTAGCATATAAATGCAGATATTTTAATTTTGTTATTTAAATTTTAACATAGAAAAGTTGAAATGACACATTTATCATCTCTTCTCCAGTTTTGCATCTGTGTGTGTAAAAGTGGAAGAGTGGGAAGGAATGGATTTTTAATGGAATCACAGAAAAGGCTCTCTTAAGTTGTGGCTAGGAGTCCATTAGCATGAGCAACACTTTGGCTCTGACCAGGAACGCACATGTAGATTCCACACCAGACCAGCTAAACTCTATGGGACCCAAGAGTCTATGTTACTAAAAAGGCCTAAGATCCTATGGCAATGACATCTGAAATGTCACTGCAGCAGGTCCTTTCTTTCCTCAGAACAGAGTATAATCCCTCCTCATATGAAGCCGGACAAGGTTTACTTGTCGGACATTGCTAAGATGGTGGTTCTCAACCTGTGGGTTGCAACCCCTGTGAGGATGAATGACCCTTTCACAGGGGTCACCTAAGACCATTGGGAAACACAGAATTTACATTACAATTCATAACAGCAGCAAAATAACAGTTATGAAGTAGCATCGAAAATAATTTTATGGCTGGGGGTCACCACAACACGAGGAACTGTATTAAAGGGTCACAGCCTTAGGAAGACTGAGAACCACTGCAGTAACACCTTTCCTGCCCTTATGATCCTCACTTAGAGAAGGGAGAGCAGGCTGAGGTGAGTGATGTCGGGGCACAGTGCCAGGGACAGTGCCTGGAGTCCTGCAGGGCACACTTCAGGAGTTGGAACACCTGGCTTTTCTTTCATCTCAGCTCTGCTGCACTGGATTGGGAATCCTAAGCATGCTACTCAAAGGTTCTCTGCATTGATTTCCCCATATGTAAAACACAGATGATAAAGTAGTAAAGAGCCTCGCCTCTTTGGTGAGTTTCCAGCCACTGATTTAAATCACAAAATTATAGTTAAGTTACAATGATCTAACCTGATGAATTAGGGTTATACTGATTTTTAAGCTATTGTAACGCATCGTAATTACTTGGGACATCATTCATCAGAAAAGCAAACTATTCTTTAAAATGGCCATAGCTTGCTCTATTGTGTGCTAAACAAATTACCTGGGGTTTTATATAATTGACAGAGCTGTTTGCTGCTTCTCTATAGAGAAATCTGAACACTCATTGACCTTTTACAAATGAATAATTGGATTTATTTTAACATGATAATGTTACCATGCGTAATCCCCTCAGATAATCCCCTTTTTAATTGCAATGCCACCAAGGAGATATCAGGTTCTTTGTATTTTGTTGTTTGCTTTTCCCATGACCCGAGGAGGAAATATTCCCATGGAAATTCTATCTAAATAAATGTGGCAATTCGTTTAAAGAAGCTTCACCCTTGTGGTGATGGCATTGTTGTGCGTGCCTTTCTTGGGTTTCTTTGCCCTCACATCCTCTGTCCATTCACTCAGTGGTTATTTTAAAATGTGTATAGACAGTTTACTATGTCCTGTGTAAGGAAACAATGACAGACAGGACAGACCCAGGCCCTCCCCTTGTGGAGACTAGAAGCATGTATTTGTTGCAAGTTATTAAATGCAGATACTATGCTGGGTGCTTAACTTGGTTTGTCTTTTGTTTTATATGTATGTGGTGTGTATATATGTGTCTGCACNTACACACACATACATGTACATATAGAGCCAGAGGTTAACCTTGGGTATCATTCTTCAAGAACCATCCACTTCAGTTTGTTTGTTTGTTTGTTTGTTTGTTTGTTTGTTTGTTGTTGAGACAGGGTCTCTCACTGGTATCTGAGACTAAAATTAGGCTAGGCTGGTGTCACAGAGTCTCCTGTTTCTACTTCCCCAGTGCTTGGATTATAAGTGTGCACCACCACTTTCGTTTTCTTTTGTTTTTAATGTGGGTTCTGGAGATCAAACTCAGGTCATCAAGCTTGCACGGCAAACACTTTACCGGCTAAGCTAGCTCCCCAGACTCCAGACTGTCTCTTAGTTCTTACAACCTAAAGATGCATACAGTTGCATCTTACAGACAGGGAAACCAAAACTCTGACGTTAAATGTTTTGTCCAATGTCACACAACTTCAATGAAACAGACCAAGGATTCCAGTCCAACATCAAACACATGTCCCTGTCGAAATAGTGTGCTGTCTTATTTTTCCCAATTGCTCCTTGATGCCAAACCATCCATTCTTGTTAGGTGAATCGCTCTGTATTCTATGCACAAAAGCCTCATGTGAAGGCCTTAGTCAGGCAGCCAGATCCAAAATGTGATCCAGCCCTCCACATCTAACCAAGACTCTGGTTCTCCATGTACATTGCTCACTGGTTCCTCTTAGCCTCTAACCCTGCATCCCTCACTCAATTCTCACTGAAAATCATCTTCAATGTTCACTTGCTGTTTCAAACCTCGATCATAATTTGCAAGATAGACTACCAAGTCCTTCCCCCAAGAGCTAGATTTTCTTTTCTCTTACATTTTCTATAGAACTCAAGCAGGGAATTGGGTGCTCAAGAAATTACTAGTGTGTTGTCCACATCTGAATTAATTCTCTGATCTCATATATTCATAGAAAGATATTGTAGAATATTATTTTAAGGTGTGTTACTTTTGTTTATGTTGCATTTGTTTAATTCTGTGAAGCTGTGTTACTGTGCCTGTCTAAAATACCTGATGATCTAATAAAGAACTAAATGGCCAATAGCAAGACAGGAGATAGGATAGGCATGGCTGGCAGGCAGACAGAATATATAGAAGGAGAAATCTGGAAGGAAAGAGAAGTAGCCGAGAAGGAGGAGGACATTAGGGGCCAGCCACCAGCTACACAGCAAGCCATGGAGTAAGAGTAAGATTTACAGAAGTAAGAGAACAGGAAAAGCCCAGAGGCAAAAGGTAGACGGGATAGTTTAAGTTAAGGAAAACTGACAAAAAACAAGCCAAGCTAAGNCCGGGCATTCATAATTAAGAATAAGTCTCCGTGTGTGATTTATTTGGGAGCAAAAGTGGTGAACTCCCAAAAGAAAAACAACCAATGACAGAAAGAAGTGACATGTTAACCAGAAAAGAGAATATTTTCACCTGGGCCACCTCCTCTCCTTCAGTTCTCCACTGTCATGAGGAGGACATTAGTTACGCCCTACAAATATAACTGTAGGGCTTTGCATAACTGGTTTGCAATGACCCCACAATCCTGGTTTATGTAATGAAAATGGACTTGCATGTCTACCTTAAGCCTTGAGCCAAGGCCAAGGCTAGAGATCACCGGGACAGAAACTTATGAATCTGTCATTGGTTGTCCCCTGCTTTGACAGCCCACAAACCTTTCCATTCTCCCTCTATGCACTTAGCACAGCATCAGGAGACTATTTATCATTCTCTGTACTCTACAAATGACAGTGACATGGCCTGGTCCAATAATATAGAAAAAGTGCTCTCTCAATGACTGTNGACTGCTCTGGATTTATGAGGGGATTATTTCTGGGAATCTCTTGTTTGGAAGCTGCTGGAACTTCCTGAAGTGTTGATAGGCACTGGCTCCTCAAAATGGTTCAGGGCAGCCAGGAAGTCTTAAGATATTTTGGCTAAGCTTAACTTCTAGATCCCACCTTTCCCATCGCTTCCCTTTGATGTAGCAGGTCCTGTAGCTGTAGTCATGATACTGTGTAGTGGCCTTGATAGTTTGTGTATGTGGAGAAATGTCTTGAAATGGAGAAGGTCTATGAGTTTCTATTCTCAGGCCTTTCTGTAGTAGCTGCTATCTCTTAGGCTNGGCTAGGAGATCCTGCCTTTCTAGTTCTTCTTTAGAAGGAGAATAGGAGCAAGCCAAAGGATGCTTTGTGGACCAGGGAGAGGGCTGGAATGTTTCCTGTAGGTGGACACTGCCCTCCCAGGGACTGTCCCNTCAGATGCCCTCTGGGAGCCTGTACCCTGGGAGANCTAAAAGCTTGTCATTTGCTTACATTTCTCTTCTTTCATCCTCTCTGACAGGCTTGCCCTGTGTCCCATCCAGCCTGCTTCATATAAGATGTAAACCAGAACCCTCCATTCCTCATGTTGCCCCNTTCTCTCACACACAAGACGATGACAGCACATGCCTCCAAATTGTTGGGAAGGGCTTTGCAGTAAGTCTTCTTGCCTCTGCCTCTCCATTCTTCAGACATCTTATTAGATAACATAGTATTTATGTCCATACTTANAGCAGCAGATTCCAAGTGATCACAGAGGAGAGGGATTAGAAGTCCTGAACCAGTGGCTTAATGTTTCAAATTGCTATTATTTAATATCCTAAGTGTTTGATACATTTTCTTCCCTCTTTACAGTACCTTATTTTATATTTCAGCTCCCAGGTTCTCCACCAGCTTGGATGATGTGAAGAGATCAGACTCCTCCTGAACACACATCTCTTCATTTAGAAAATGCACACTGAGCTCCTTCTAGCCCTCTGCCTTGTCTATAGCTCTTTCTAACTCATGCCACATGCAGCCCCAAAGCCTCTCCTTGGATTTCCCTTGCGGCTGGTCATTATTTCCTAAGTGAAAACATTTGTTATGTGACTCTAGGGCTCCTTTCTTTCTTGATATTGGCCATATTCAAAGTCGTTTCCCGGAAGGGCTCTGAGAAGCTCCTGTGACTCACATTTAACAGTTTAGCTTCACATTCAAGTGGTCAGACAGGACATTAGGCCACAGACTTAATCATCAGATAAAATCATACTGAAGGTTTAATGGAAGCTACTATCTACTCTGTGTTCCTGGCCAAGAAAAAAAAATACTTATTTAGGGAAACTAAGTGAATGAAGTTTTCCAACAAGCTATAGAGATGGGATATGCCAAAGGCGTAAGTAAGAAAAACATTGGCCACCATATGAACTCAGGTCCTTAAGGAAAGTCCCCTGCAGAGTCATTCTGAACGTCCTTGACATCCTGTGGTAAATGTGACTNTGGCACAAGCTTGGTGACACATAACTTATTTCACAGTGAATAAATCTGCTGGAATTTCAAAAATCTGTTTCTGTACTAAAGTGTCTGCTATTTTACCATGATGTGATATATCATATCTACAAAATGCCTATTGGCTTGAAAACAGACAGACATGATGTAAGTGAAGAGTTGTGATACTCAAAGGACCATCAACCCTGCCTGTANGTTCTATAGGATGCCCATGTGGTCTTCATCTCACTGGCATTGAACAGGGATCTCCGAGGAAGACTCAGATGACTCTCAGCTCATTTTCCATTGTGTAGATTATACTCCTGGTCACCCTGGGTGGGGCATTTCTCTGAATGTCAAAACTTTTCATGAGATTAGAGGACAAAGTGAGAGTCAACATTCCTTCCTTTTGAAAAGGAGTCTTTAATTTTTTCCTTTTTCTTTTTTAAGCAAATTCTGNTTGTTTTTCCTTCTACCTTAATACCATTTTATCCTTCCTTCNTTTTCTCCAATGAAATTCTAACATANGGATAGCTAGAAGNTTAAGTCAAANNTGGGACGATTTCCTTCNGATAGTTAAAACCTTAGCTTGATTTTTCTTATTACACAGAACTTTTCCTACTTTTGTTTAATATTTATAGACTTTANTTTTAAAACAGTTCACAGTGAAATTGGATGGGAATTACAGAGAGCTGCCATATACCTCAACTCCATGCACAGCCTCTACCAATGTCAATATCCCACCCAGAGTGGCACAATTGAGGAACCCATATTAACAAGCAAGAATCACTCTGGGGCATCCTTGGGTTTAGACAATCTGTGGGTTTAAACAGGACAGGAACTGCCACTCCAGCATTCTACAGAATAGACTGACCATCCTAAAACACCTTCGCTGTCTATTCACGCTTTCCTTTCCTCTAGCCNCTGGCAANCACTGAACTTCTTCGTCTCTACAGTTCTGCCCCCTCTGGGATGTCTATGCTGGACATCACCCAGTGTGCAGTCTTCCCAGACTGCCTTCTCTCACTTACTGAAAGCCCCTGCCCATGGCCTAACAGGTCACTGAACACGACTCTATAATTTGGCTTTATCAGTTTATTTATTCACCTACATAAGCTACTGTAAACATCTATGTGTATGATTTTGCAGAGACCTAAATTTCAATGTAGTTGAGTAAATATCAAGGAATATGATTTCTGGATTTATGAGGATAGGCTTAATTTTTTTTTTTTAGTGTATTTCGGAGTGTTTTCATTTTCAGANAATCATGGCTACCTTCTTCAAATGAATTTCCATCCACTTCTCATCCTGGCCATATTTCTTAAGCTTCCACCCTTCAGCCATGCTAAGGCCATCACCCCTGAACCACATCTACTATACAGACTAGAAATCTGAGATTATCTGGTAAGTGACCTGGGCAAAGTATTAAACTAGGCCTTGGACTTGGTTTGTCATTCCCCTTAGAAGATAACATGAGGACCCTGCCACTTAATTCTGGTCTGTATTTCTTAGTGTAACATGCAAGTCTAGCCAGAGACATCCATTTGGCACTGAAGGAGAACCTGTGGTTCTCCTTTCCACATAAATGAAGAAGTTGCAATGTGACTGAGCTTAAAGGATTTATGGGAATTTCGGTCAGTTACAATACAAGTCAATAGAGGGCTCACTAGGGGTGAATCCTTCTTTCCCTTCCAAATTTGATGATATTCTCTCTCTTCCCCCCATCTATCTACTTCTATCCCCCCATCTCCCTCTCCATGACCTCTTCTCTCCCTCTTCTCCCCCTCTTCTCTCCCTCTTCTCTCCCTCTTCTCCCCCTCTCCTTTTTATGGACATAGGTACATATGTTCATTAGTCATTGCTTCTGCAAGACAGACAGTTTGTGACTCACATCCCTCCAACATGGCCACATCAAGTAGGAACTATTCCCCATAGGACACTAATAAGGAGACTGGAATTCAAAAAACTTCCCTTATGTAATTGAATATTGAAGGTGACTAACAATTTTCAGCTACAAGTAGTCCAATAAGGCAACCATTATTTCTGGGATCTGTACAGGCAGTTTTGAAAGTGGTCTTGTTACTGGGGCTCCAGTTTATATTAAATCACAGGACACTCAAAATTTAAAAAGTAATAAGTCCTTTCAAGAAATAAATACATGAAATACCTTTCAAGAGAACCAGTCAATCAAATAACCCTATATCACAACTCCAGATAAAAATGGAGTTGTAATGTATAATAGGGCTTTCCTATGCTGGTTACAAGTCTGACAAATGTGGGTCTAGGAGAAACAACTCAAAAGAAGCACTTTGTTGGAATTGGAATGGAGCTTCGATGTCAGATATCCAAGAAGGATGTGAAAAACTCAGGCTAAAATCATCTCAGTCATTCCTCCTTCTCNACACCTAAGCCAGAAGTAAGGATCTCAGCCTCAGTCAGAAGGAGCATGTACTTTACTAAAGATCTTTTCTGTCTGTTCATTCATCCATTCATTCATCTGTTCATTCAACAAANTTTTGATTATCTACTCTTCAAACTTTAACACTTTTAGATTGCATAAACAAGTTATGGGGCAGTGGTGGCTCACACCTTTAATCCCAGCACTCGGGAGGCAGAGACAGGCAGAGCTCTGTGAGTTTAAGGCCAGTGTGCTCTACAGAGTGAGTTCCATGACAGCTAAGGCTATCCAGTCTCCAAAAAAAGTTATATTCAGATTACAGTGCCCCATTGTCTTAGTTAGGGTTTCTATTGCTGTGATAAAATACCATGATCAAAAGCAACTTGGAGAAGAGAGGTTTTGTTTCAACTTACAATTCTCAGGTCACAGTCCATCACTAAGAGATATTAGAGCAGGAACTCAAGGCAGCAACTAAAACAGAAGCCATGGAAGAACATTGCTTACTGTCTTGCTCAACCTGCTTTCCTATACCAACTCAAGGATGGCACTGCCCGTAGTGAGCTGGGCCTTACCACATCAATCATTCATCAAGAAAATACCCACAGGCCAATCTGGTGGGAGCATTTTTTTCTCAATGAAAAATTCTCATTTCTCAATGAGGTTCTCTCTCTTCCCAAATGACTAGCTCATGTCAAGTTGACAAAACACCAGCCAGCACACTCATTTTGTCACCTGGCCAACAGGGATAACATGATTTCCCCCTAAGGTACTCACAAGCCTTATAGCTATAAATGTGTATAAAATGCTTGACCCAGCATCTGGCCCTAGGAGGCACTCAACTAGACTCCTTCTTACTATTCCTGTGTGCTAGACATTGTGTTGTGTAAGACATCTGATGTCGCACTGCAAATTCCCTCTGCCGTTATAGAAACCTCCTAGTATATACCTTAAAGTTGCGTGGCAAGACTAGACCAGAAAACCTATCTGGTACAGTGGTCTTTAATTTACAGACAAGGAAAATGCAGCCCAAATTCTTGGTGAATTTCTCATGGTTTCAGTTAATAAGCTTTCCAAGCCTGGGAATGATCTCTTCCTACTTGGAGTTCAGTGGCACTCGGCTGTCCTTTGCTTCCTCGGGTACTGGGTCTGCTGGAGTATCACTACTGCTCCATTCCGGGTCTTCTATCTGAGTTCCTAGGAACTGGAAGAATTGATTGAAGAAAGTGTTTTAATTCTGAGANCTCAAATCCCTACAACTTTGCTTTACTTAATGGAACAATAAACTACTTGTTAAAATTTGAATAATGCTTAGCCCAGAGAGAGAAGTACACATGTCACTATTTTTCTAATATACACTAACTTTTGTTAATAAAATATATTGCAATCCTCTTTATTAAGATTTACTGAACATTTAATGAGTCAGGCATGATGTTCAATACTTTTTACACATTGTCTCTTTTAGGGAACACTTACTTCCTGCTCAGAGGTCTTCTGCCCTCAGAGAGAAACATGGCCCTAAAAGAGGAGATTTTGTGGGATGAGTTCCTTGATCTTGGGCAGTTCAAATGTGCACGCTGGGTCCCAAACCAGAGATGCACCTGTATGGGCCAGGGTACTTAAACCATAGTAACACAGCNTGTTAGTTACATTTCTGTTGCTGTGATAAAACAACATGGTCAAGACAGCTTATAGAANAAAGAGTTTATTTGGCTTTAGGGTTCCAAGGGGATAAGAATCCATCATGATGGGGAAGCATTGTAACACACAGCAGGCATGCCACAGGAAAAGGAAGTAGAGAACTGTGTCTTCAAACGGCAAACACCAAGCAGAGATAATGAGCTGGAAATGCCTGAGACTTTTAATCCCAAAGCCCATCCCAAGTGACATACTTTCCCCAGCAAGGATGCACACCTTAAACATTTAGTGGGACTGTCTGGGGATCAAGTTGTTCAGACACAGGAGACTACGACGGGTTTTCCTCACTCAAACCACCACACATAGCGATTCCTCTTGTAGATTGCCAGAGCGCTGATTTATCCTTTGTGTTTATCTGTGTCCAGTTTAAAAAGCACCTATGCTAAGAATGTAGCATTCTGTAATTATCTTTCAAAGCAAAACCTCACTGCAAAGGACAATGTGGGCACCCCTCAGTCAGAACCTTAAAAGTGTCTCAGAAATCTACCCATCCACCCAGATGAACATTCTTCTCTGAGGTCCATGCACTGCTGTGTGGGAAAAGAAGCATTCTCATCCTAGTTGTTTTCAGGTTAGATGGGGATCTATCTGCAAGTGAGGTTCCATCATATTCCAGGACACTGATTTCCAGTCTTCAAAGGTCCTGGGTCTTCTTGAACACATTTTGGAAGATGGGTTTCAGACGTGATGACTGTCTCTCTGTTTTCAGAGGATGAACAGGCCAAGTGACCACTTTTCCCATCCTGCTCAAAGCTAGAACATATAGTCCCCACCATTAAAGAGGTGTTTGGCATGGGGTTGGGCTGGGCCCTCCCATGGCAAGACAGTTGTGTAGTTTGATCTGCTTGGGGGGGGTGGTCCCCTGGCAGTGGGATCAGAATTCATCCCTGGTGCATGAGCAGGCTTTTTGGAGCCCACTACCTATGAGACACCTCTCGAAGCCTTGAAGCAGGGGGAGG
>LZPO01097187.1:89211-101179 GCA_001675575.1 Neotoma lepida | reverse complement strand
AGAATGTGGCATTCCCTCCCTTGGCCTGTTCTAGAAATGTCTGTTGGTGATAAATGTCACCAAACTACCTGAGCAAGAGGAAGGAATGAGTTAGCCCTTCCCTTCCAAGAAAGAAGGAACAAGACAGTTATGTAGGCTGGGTCTTGCACAGTTCTTCTCAGTCCATCTAGGAAAAGCAGCAACTTGAAGTGTGAGATCGGCCTGATGCTAACCAGAGTGTCTTCTGGAGCCTCTTGGAGTCCATGACAGAGCAGCAGAAAGGACCTGGGCATGTAAAGAGGGGAAGCTGTAACCCACTATAGCCTGACCATTTTTTTGGCAATGGAAATACGGGTTCCGATTGCAAAACCTAGTCCCTCTCCTATAAGCTGCTTCACTCCACTTTTCTAAGCCAAAGCACAGAAGCAAGGCCCCCCAGGTTGCTAACTGAACGAACCCCCAGCTGAGCTGTGAACTTCTGTCTTCAGGAAGGTTCTAGGGGGTGGGAGGGGGTCTTCCTACCCCTCACTCCAGGAAATGCATGCTGTGTTTCATAACCAGGACTTCCAAGCGCTGTGTGCTTATAAGCTTTTGTTGGATTATTGAGACCTTAGTTGTCTAAAAGAATAAAGTCCACTTTATCAAATAATAGAAGGCCAAATGGCGCATCATATATATCTGAGATCTTATCAGGGCAATAGAGGAAAACTGCTCACTTGCTGAGTTTTATTCATTGTGAGAATTTAGCTGAAAGTGGCTGTTCCCGTCCAGCCCTCTTCTTAGAAGGTCTCTGCTCTCCAGCCTGGGAACTCTGTCTGTAGCCCTCTGGCAGCAAACACTGTCTAGAGGTCCTGCCCATGGGGAAATCCTGTCTGTGGCTGCCAGCTCACCCACCTGCTCTGAGAAAGCCTCTAACTCTCTAAGGGGGCCTAGCCTAGTCACATTGTTTCCAATTTTCTATGTCTTTGGAATTTCAAATTCTGTCTGTCTACTTTATACTCTACTGAAACGGTCAAGAAAATACTGATGCTAGCTCTCACTGTGTCTTACTTTTCTGATCTATATAATGAAGCGGAAGTAATCCCCATGCTAACTCCGTTCAGCTCCAAGGATACTTGGGATCTGTCCAGGCAGAAAAGACAAACTCTGGGGCACAGAGGGCAGCATGCTTGCCGGAAACAAAGGAGGCGTCAACGATGCACACCAAGTCCTGAGGAGGGCAGGCAGTCCTGTCAAGGATACCTAAAGGCAGACAAATCGTCCTGTTTCTGCAGATAGCTGTTTCTCCCTCCCCACTTACTATTTCTGTTGACACCTCTCTGGTCTTTCCGGGTAGCCTCTGACCTTTCTTAATTGACTACTGAACATACAGCCCACATGCTGTTGAGGGTCTTCCCAGTTGAGCCCTCAGTGTCAACCTGGGTTTGGAGCCACAGACATTCCCTCTACCAGCTCTGATGTCTACCAGCCTGCAGCCTCCTCCATAGGCTGGAATTCAAGCAGTCTTGGTCTATAGAGAAGTGTTCTCCAGAGGACGCGCAAATACACGTCCTTAACAAATTTTAGGAAAGGCGTCTACATTATCTCCCTCTTGCATCAGTCTGATTGTGTTGACTCACCTCCAGGAAAGATGGGAACTGAATGGGTGCGTCTTTCTGTTGGAGGGGAATCAGGAGTGCTGGGTGTTTGTTTTGGCTCACTTTGGGGCAAATGTCCTCATCCTCCAGGACACAGAGCACTAATCTGTAAATAAGTAGATGCGACTGGGAGACCTCTGTGGTCTCACCCAGCTCTCAGAATCAAATGTTCCTGAGTCTCCTCTTGTGCACTTCTGCCCAACTTCTCCACCATGAATGCCAAGGACAAGATAACCCAAGTATGGATCATACTCAATAAATCTTTAAGATTAATTTTTTACAGTATTTAGGCCAGATGATATTTCCATGGAGTTTCTTTTAAAAAGTCACAAATGATCAATCCCAGTGTGATCTCTATTGTTCCAAAAAAACAGAAAAGCATGGGGGATTACCAAATTCAATTCACAATCTGCACACTCTCAACAGCTGCTTGTATCTTAGCAATATTAAAATGCTAAAACCATACAAATAAGATTGTTCGTTCAAGTCTGTAGACTGAAAGCCATGGCGAATTAAAGACCTAGAGCAGAGCTAGAGAGAGGCCTCAGGGCCCAAGAGCAATGCTGCTGTTTTAGAGGACCAGATCCCAGCACCCCCAGAGTGACCTGTCACTCCAGATCCAGGGAGTTTAACACCCCCCTTCTGGCCTCCATAGACACCTGCAGTCAATCCCCCCCCACACATACACACTTAAAAATAAAATGAATTTTAAAATTAAAAGACTAGGCAAATCCGTACAGACAGAAAGTAATATGATAGTTAGCAAGGGCTAGGAGGAGCAGGTAGTACAGAGTTATTTAATGGGAACAGAATCAATTTGAGATGCTAAGAAAATTCTGGAAATGGTTAGAGGTAACACTTCCACAACTTTGCAAATATATTTCATGCCATGCAATTGTACAGTCAAAGAATGTGCCATAGTGAAACCTATTGCTTTGAATGCTAGCTATAGAAGTTAATTTAAAAGACAATATGACTTCACTCATATGTAAAATCTAAAGGCAATAAATACAGCTGAGGATGTAGCTCAATAAGTTAAGTACCCGCCTAGAGTACATTTGGCCCTGAATTCAATCTCTGCCACCATCACCGCACCACCACTCGGGAGGTAGAGGCAGAAAGACCAGAATTCAAGGTCATTCTGAGATACACAGCAAGTTCAAGGTTAGCCTGAACTACATAAAATGCTGTCTCTAAAAAAGAAAGAAACAGCAAAAAGTTGTCAATGGTATCTTATTATAAAACATATATTACAAAATTTTGTTATGTATATTTTACCAGGAAAAATTTGTCCAAGATAAACTATGGAAATATAACTCATTTTATATATATAGATATAGATATAGACATAGTCATAGAGATAGAGATAGAGATAGATAGAGAGAGAGAGAGAGAGAGAGTTCTGTTGAGTATTGAGTTAATATTAAAGAAACTTTGTAAATAAAAATGTTTGAATTTGAAAAAAGCTGTAGCAAAATAATAAGAGAGGGGAACATTACCTATGCAAAGTATGGGGAAGGGGACCTACCTATGCAAATACCAATGCCACCTTCCCAATTTGGTGTTGTGCTGAAATCATATAAGATGGCATCATTGGAGAAACTTGGCAAAGGGAACTTAAGACTACTTTGTGTTAATTCTGCAATTTCCTCTAAACCTAGTCATTATTTTTGTAATTTAAAATTTTTTATTTCATTTGTTATTTGTGGGGGTAGATGGGTGGGGACACAGGCATGTAGAGGTCAGGGAGTGGGTTCTCTCCCTTCACTGTGGGTTCTGGGGTCAAACTCATGTCATCAGGCTTGTGTGGCAAATGCTTTTACCCACTGAGCCATCTCACTGGTCCACCTAAAATGATTTTGAACTTAAAATGATGGATTGAAAGGATAAGTCACCACAAACAAAAAAGTGTAAGCTCGGCATGGTGGGGCACACCTTTAATTCCAGCACTTAGAAGGCAGAGGCAGGCAGATCTCCATGAGTTAAGGACAGCTTGGTCTACATAGTGAGTTCCAGGACAGCTAAAGCTACATAGTGAGAACCTGTCTCAAATAATAATAATAATAATAATAATAATAATAATAATAATAAGAAGAAGAAGAAGAAGAAGAAGAAGAAGAAGAAGAAGAAGAAGAAGAAGAAGAAGAAGAAGAAGAAGAAGAAGAAGAAGAAGAAGAAGAATACCTGGCAGTACAAGAAGGATGGAGACTTGTGAGTCTACTAAAGTCTCACGTGTAGCTCAAGAACCAATTCTGTCATTCTTTTCTTATCCTTAGAGGAAGCATAATACAATAGACTTCCCAACACCAGATTCCCCCTTAACGTCACCAAAAACGACTCACATCTACAACAAATAGGCTTAGTACTCAAGCACTATATTCTCATAAACTCAGGAGTAATATAGGGTGTTCAATGTCATCNTTCCCAGTACCACTCTAGAGTGTTGGTCCTCATGATTTCACAGTAAGTATCTTAACCACTGAGCCATCTTGCCCACCCTTGAACAATTACCCTTGATATTCTTTATTAAGAATCTTAACTTTGAACACTTCTCCCCTCTAAGGAATACCAAAACAGAAAACAGATTAAAATGGAGTTCTTATTGAAATAAGGCATCTTCCTCAGTTTCTGGTCAGTTCTTGTCCTTCCTTTGATCCTCCTCTTTCCTTGGCTGGCCTTGTATGAACAATCTCCTAAGATATAACCAAGGAACCCTAGGATACAGGGGCCCTTCTCACATGCTGGGCAGTGCTAATTCAATCTAGGTCTTTGAAGGTGACCTATGGGCTTTGATATCAAACACAAAGTGATAAAGNAGAAAAAGGCTAAATCTGGTTTCTAATGACCATGAATCAGGAGGCTCAATGACGTATCTTGCTTCTTCCTCCAAGCTATTCACATGATGAAGTGAAAGCCTTCACCTCTCTGTGTCTTATCTGTAATCTGAGAAGGTTGATTCATTCCACAGTAGTCATGTAACTGTAGCCTTGATGCTGGACTCCTTTGTCAGTGGATACGAACATCTGAGCAGCCCTTCACACTCAACCCACAGGTCCCCTTGTTCTGCAACTGGTAGCACTGATGATGACAACTGCTAGAGCCCTCTACAATCTCCTAGATTGTCATGTACAATCTCCAGAGTGAGACTGAAGAGGGACAAATGCAAGATTCAGAACTACCCACACCCAGCTCCAGTCAAGTCAAACTCTACCCACAACATCTCGGGAAGCCATGTTTTTAGAGGTTTCTCCCATGATTCTAAAAAACTTCAAGATGGAAAACCATTGTCCAAGCAAAACTATGAGGTATGTTGTGGGCAGTTTCACTCAAACTCAGATGGTCTACAGGTCCTCTGGTGGGTGTTGTTGCTATTGGGACTAGTTGATAACACTCACTTGTAATACTTTTGCTTTTGTATCAAGCATGTGTCTGTCTTGTCATAACATAGAATATCAAGCTCCCAACCAAATACCAGGCCACACTCCTGTGCACACTCAAAGCTTTCTTAAGAAAGATGTCAATCCTGTCAAAGGCTGTTCTTGTTGCTAGAGAACTGGAGTGTTGTAACTCCTTTTCCAGAGGCCACACCATGGATGATTCCTAGTTCTGTTGACAGTCTTAGGAAAAGCAATGCATTTTATGTAACTTCATTTTCTCTCTCAAACAATGTTATAGACACTGTATTTGAACATAGTAAATGAATGTGTGAGTCCACTTAGTAACTCTGAGGCATTGTTCTGCTAATGTTGCTGGGGTATTTTGCTTCCTGTCACAAGTGACTGGATCACAACCTGGCATGTACCATTTCTGTGTAAAGCTACTAGTTCAATTCTCTCTCTCTCTCTCTCTCTCTCTCTCTCTCTCTCTCTCTCTCGTGTGTGTGTGTGAGAGAGAGAGACAGAGAGAGAGACAGAGAGAGAGAGAAAGAGAGAGAGAGAGAGAGAAAGAGAGAATGTTGAGACAGGAACTCTCTATGTAGCCCTTCTGGCCTGGAATTCACTATGTAGACCAGGCTGACCTCCAACTCACAAAAATCCACCCACCTCTGCTGTTCAAGTGCTGGCACTAAAGGCACGCAACACTAGACACTATAACACGAATTGCTAAATGGTCTTATTAATAAAAAACCTAAAACCAGATATTGGGGTGAAAACTGAAAAATCAGAGGAACAGGACAAGCCACAGTCAACCTCACTTTACCAACTCCTCAGCCTCCAGAGGGAGCTACTTCCACAGTCATGGATACCAAGTTCTCCCCATGCAGCAACACTAGACCCAAACCCAGTTTCCCTCCCACCCTGGCAGGAGAGAACTCAGCAGTTACAGAGGATAAAATTCAGATGTAAGACGAATTGCTAAACAGTCTTATCAATAAAAAAAAACAAAATAGGAGCCAGATATTGGGGTGAAAGCTGAAAGATCAGAGGGATAAAACAAGCCAAAGCCAACCTCTCCTTACCAACTCCTCAGCCTCCAGAGAGAGCTACTTCCTCTATACTCATGCCTATATACCTTTCTGTGCCCTGTCATCTTACTTCCTCTCTCCACCCAGCTACATCACTTCCTCTTTCTGCCCAGCTCTATCACTTCCTGTCTGTCTGTNCAGACCTCCAGACCTCTGTGGTTGACTAGTGCTGGGATTAAAGGCATGTGCCACCACATCTGGCTCTGTTCCCAGTGTGGCCTTGAACTCACAGACATCTGGATGAATCCCTGCCTCCCAAATGCTAGGATTAAAGGTGTGTGCTACCACTGCCTGGCCTCTATATTTAATATAGTGGCTGGCGGGGGCTGGAGAGGNGGCTCAGCAGTTAAGAGCACTGAATGTTCTTCCAGAGGTCCTGAGTTCAATTCCCAGCAACCACATGGTGGCTCACAACCATCTGTAATGAGATCTGGCGCCCTCTTCTGTATACATAATAAATAAATCTTTGAAAAAAAATATAGTGGCTGGCTTTGTTCTCTGATCCCCAGATAAGCTTTATTGGGGTACACAAATAAAATATCACAAGACATGGTACATGTGTGTTTAAGGATGTTCTGTAAGTCTCTTAGACCTTTGAAGGTAATCCAAAGCTCTTGANGCAATCTTCTATTTCAGTTTGCTTGTCCTAATNATCTTGTTGCTCTANGGTCACTGAGGCTATGGAAACAGTATTGAGGATGAGGGTAAATGTGGCACCTAATTCTTGCAAAGAGGAGAGTTGTGCACAGGGATTAAGGCAGTGGAACTATTCCTTATGGTGCTTTATTGGTGGACACATCACTGCACATTTGTCAAAACACACAGAAAGGACACCAAGAGTGAGATGTGATGTAAATATGGACTCTGTGTGATTCTCAGGTATCAGTTTAGGTTTAGCCTTTGTAACAAAGGTGCCACTCTGGAGGGAGACTTTGACGATGGGGGAGGCTGTGCATGTGTGAGGTCAGCAGAAACAGGGACTCTGTATTTTCTGCTCAGTTTTACTATGAACCGGAAACTGTTCCTAAATAAATAAGGCCTAGTTAAACATGATAGCTCATACCTATAATCCCAGGGCATTGCAGAATGGTAAATTTGAGTGCAACTTAGGTAACATAGTGGAGTCCTCAAAATAAACAGCAAGGGATGTAGCTTAACCGGCAGACNCTCNCCTCACATGCACAAAGGCNCAGGTTTGATCCCCGGCACCACATAAACTGGACATGCTGGCACAGCCTGCAACCCCAGTACTTGGAAAGTGAAGANAGGAGCATCAGAAGTTCAACTCTGTCATACTCGGCCACAGTTCAAGTTTAAGGCCAGGCTGGGCTGTNTGAGACTCTGTCTCAAGCAAACAGACAAAGAGGAGAGTGGGGAACTTTGCCTTAGAATTTTCTTTTAACCCTAGGAATTGGAGAGCAGTTAACTGAACCAAACCCTGGGACACAGTCATGTCTCCTGACCACACACTCTTCTGCGCGTGACTCTGAAGAATAGCCTGTCCTCTGCTCCTGGATTTCTCCCCACACTTTGAAACTCTTTCTTCCGTGCTGACTTACATGTAACCTTTATCTAACCCAGAATCATCTGCTAAGTTCCTTTAACCAGAGAATTCAAGAAGTTTCTCTTTCAATGTCTGCCATGCACTCAGCATCATCTTGCCCCGAAATGGAAAGTGTTAGCTCCCCGCTCAATTCCTCTCATACTCTGCATTAAAGCATACAGCGCGCTGTGCAGACAGGAACTCTAGTTATCCTCAGCCTTTCCGCTAACACACAACGGTCTTCCTTGTCATCAGCTATAGTGAACTGAATACTTGGGGTATCTGGGATCCTTCTAAAAGCCCAATAAAATTACGTTATAATCAAAGGATTAAAAGAGAAAGCATAAACCAGCAAGGACAAACTGTCCATGGAGAGAAGACAGCTATGCAGTTTCAAAAGATGGGAAGCAAAGGGAAAATAGAAACTGGCTTGGCCTGGAAGCAAAAACTAGTACCCAAGTCAGTGAAGGGTAAAGCCAGAAACAATCCAAATAACACTGGAGGGANCCAGAGGGCTCAAGGAGATGAGGCATAGGCTTCTAATGGAAGCAGGCAAGTAAAATGTCACACATGTCCCGTCTCATAAACACAGCCTCCAGCTTCTGTTTACTTTGTCTAAAAGCACGCCGAGGACGTGCCCCACTGGGACAAAGAGGAAGCCAAAGCCTCGGCTGAGCTAGGATTTAACACAAGAGGAGGCGCAGGGTGTCCTGGCTTGTCCATGAAGGAATACCCCGGGACTGTAGACCTGGAAAATTAAGTCATTGGTACAAGGCTATGCAGCCAGTATGGTAAGCTTTACAGTTAGGAAATAAACCCAGGTACGTCCAACCTAAATAGAGTGTTTCTGCGGCCGGGTAACTCTGGGTGGGAAAATGTCCAACACAGGTCAGTAGTCTCAAATCACAAATGTACTCTGAAGAGTAAACAAACCTGCACCCAGCTCATCCCAGGAGTGTTTAGCACATGATGTTTTATTTAAAATTAAAAACATAAGCTACCATTATTGCCTCTGCCAAATGTTTCAAGGAGGTTTAGCATTTTAGCCAGACTTAAAAAGAAGAATTTTGATGTCTGGTGTGCTGGTTAGATTGATTGATTGATTGATTGATTGATTGACTGATTGATTTTGGTCAACTTGACACAAGCTAGGGTCATCTGGGAACAGGGAGCCTCAACTGAGGGAAATGCCTGCATCAGATGGGCCTGTAGGCAAGTCTATGGTGCATTTTCTTGAGGAATGATTAATATGGGAGGGCCTAGCACATAATGGTAGTGCCACCTGGACAGGGGATCCTGGGTGTAAGAGAAGGCAGGCTGAGCACGCTGTGGGAATTAAGCCTGTAAGCAAGGCTCCTCTGTGGTCTCTGCTTTAGGCTGAGCCTCCAGGTTCCTGGCTCAAGTTGCAGCCTTGGCTGCTTTCCGTGATGTGCTGTAACCTGTAGGCCAAATAATCTCTGCCCTCTGCCAGGTTCATCTGTCATGGTGCTTATCACAGCAATAGAGACCAAACTGGGACAGTCAGTTATCTTTAACAAATATAACAAAATGTCATAGGCTTAAGTGACATAACAAAACAAGCAAACATCTCATTTTNAGTTCTGAAGGCTAAAAAGTGGACAANCAAGATGCTAGTAGATTCTGTGACTGATGTGTGAGTTCTTCCTGACTTGGAAAGAGAGCTTCCTTTTCTCGGTGTCCTCTAATGGAAGACAGGGTGTAGTTTTCCCTCTGATATCACCATAGGAGCCNCTTGTGACCTCATTCAAACTTAATTACCTCCCAAAGATGCCATCTCTAAATATGGTAAAGTCCTTATCCACAGGGGATGTGTTTCAAGACTCCCAGTGGATGCCTGAAAACCATGGACAGTATTAAAGCTTGCATTTATTATGTTTCTCCTATATGTAAATGCCTATAATAAAGTTTAATTTGTAAATTNGGCACACTATGAGATTAACAATAACTGATAATAAAATAGAACAATTGTGATAATGTATTATAATAAAAGTTGAATGAATGTGAACTCTTCTTTGGGAAGCTCTTGTTATGTTATATTCATGTTTCTGGTGAGAATGTAAGATGATGCTCTTCCTGTGTACTGAGATGAAACAAGGTGAGTTACATAAGCAGAACCAGAAGGAGGATGCAGCAATGCCCATTGTCCTTGGCTAACTGAACTCACAGAAGGTAAAGGCATGAGTAAAACCTGGGGCTACAACTCAGGCCCCTCNTTTGATTCCCAGCACCACCACAGTAAATAAATAACACATTCTAAAATCAGTCCCCCCAAAAATGNTGGCATTCACAGTAATCCCAACACTTGGTAGGTAGAGGGAANTAGAGGCAGGAGAANTGAGAGTTCAAGACCAACCTCTATTACATAGTAAGTTCCAGACCAATCTGTGGTTAGTGAGACCCTGTCTCTGAACAAACAAAAATCATGAATAAAGAGGAAATGCTATAACATTATGGGGGGAGCAGGGGTAAGGATTTCACATAAAGCTGGGTGCATGGTCAGTGGGGAAAGTGTAAGGACCTGAGTGTGAATCCCTAGAACCCACATAAAGCCGACCATCGTCATTGTAGCACACATCTGTAGTAATCCAGTGTTCCTATGGGGAGAGCAGAGATGAAGACATGAGAATGCCCAGAAGCTTGTGTGTCAGTTGGCCTGACCCTTACCACAAATGGCAATTAAGAGAGTGCCTCTAACAAGCTACAAAGAGAATGATACCCAAGGCTGTCCTCTGACTGCCACACTTGTGCCATGGCACGTGCATACCTAAACTCATACACAGAAGCATGCACTCACACACATACACACACACACACACACACAAACTACACACTACACACCACATACATACACACATACTACACTGCATATACACACGCTACATGCTACACACAACATGCACACACACACTATACACACTATATGATTTTTTTAAATAAATGACTTCACACAGAAGGGTAGGGTCGTAAAGGGACAATATTAGAAGGAGAGATGACCACCACAAGGATGTATATGCCAGACATTTGTCAAAAAATACAGTTCCTAACTAGCTACAGTTCAGGGCTTGGCCAAAAGGTTGCTTTAAACATTGGGGATTTAGAAGAAATATATTGTTTCTCCATTTCTCTAGGTTCTGCAAGGCTATCCCCAAAGTGATTAGATCATCAGAAAGCAGCAAACCTGATCTCCATTATCGTCACCCCCGGAGGAGTAACCTTCACAGAATTAAGATTAATGCCATGCCCTTAAATCTTGGAGGTGAGGAATAAGGCATCCATTTGAAGANCNNTTTCATATCTTTTCNAAACTGTGGTTGCAGACACTGTGTACTGTGTTACCCGTCCTTAGCATCTGAAANGGGTTTTGTCCCTCGATAAATTTGTATACTTGCTTTTATCACGCAATGACAACTTCACAACCCGATGCCAGGAATGGATTTAGTGCTCAACAGCAGCTGTTTAATTCATACCAAATGCTCCAAAAGAGCTCTTCTTGATGTAAATATATAAAAATAAGTGCAATTATTTATCTTCATGCATTTCAAAAAAAAGAAACTTTCTGCTATTTTCTGAAACAGGTGGGGTTTAGACAAATAGAATTAGATATATTGTTGAATTCTGGAATCTTNCAAGTGTCAGGAAAGAAAAACATGCATCCTGATAGTGAAAGCAGGGTGGGAGACACCTTATATGCAATGGATTCTATGGCATCCTTATAATTGAAAACATTGGATCCATTTGCCTTCTAAAATTTCAACAGAAACATGTGGGAGTCCTCAGTGGGAATAGTTACCTGTTAGAGACATTGCTTTCTATGGGGAAAAAAATAAACCTTAATATACTGCTTAAGCATTTTTGTCTACATAGTCAGCATTAGTGAAGTAACTCTGCTGTGACAAACATCCCCAACCTCTTAGAGATTTAAAACATAACAAGCTTGTTTCTTATTTCCAAATATTTGGTGGACAGAGCTGTCTATTCTACATTATCATCACTTGGGAACCTAGATTAGAAAAGCAAACTTCTCTCATCCTTTCTCCAATGATGCACCTGAGAAGTCTCATTCCAATGTTTTCAGTCTTAAATTTAAGGTTGTCCATCATTCAACAATTCAGCAGGAATAGAGTAGTTACGTGGAGAACTCCCCTTGGAGGTGGAGAAGGAGACACAACAGACCCTGGTTGGTAGCAATTCTGAATCCACTGAGCAGATATTCCAGAGGCTCTCAGTGACCTGAAACTCATTGGTTGAGCCCCAGGGATCATCCTGTCTCTGCCTCCCCAGTAATGGAATTATAAACACTCATGATCATTGTGCTCTTTCTCT
>LZPO01097187.1:45391-61673 GCA_001675575.1 Neotoma lepida | reverse complement strand
AAAAAAAAACAAACATGCTTTTCTTTTAAAATAATTTGGAAAAAATCTGCTTAAATGTTTTTAAAATGCAAAAGTAATAAGAAATCTGTGGCTCATTTTAGAACTCACCTTAATAGCTGTCAAGTGTGTCCTACTTTCAGTATAAATGAATATAAATTAAAGTTTCATATTTTGTCAATAAATATAGTACATTACTTTTCAAAAATAAATAAATAAATGTACTTACAATGAGTGTAAAAAAAAAATCTGTGACTAGGAGGAGGACAGTAGGCCAGGGAATCTGCCTTCCTCCATCACACCATCCCTTTGCCCCAGCCACCAATTCTCACAAGCACTCCATAGAAACCTACCAGCNGCTGGAGAGATGGCTCAGAGGATAAGAGCACTGACTGTTCTTCCAGAGGTCCTGAGTTCAATTCCCAGCAACCACATGGTGGCTCACAACCATCCGTAATGAGATCTGGTGCCCTCTTCTGGCCTGCAGACATACATGCAGGCAGAACACTGTATACGTAATAAATAAATAAATCTTTAAAAAAAAGAAATTCAAAACAGCTATTATGAATATGCTTAAGGATGTTAAAGAAACTATGAATAAATCCACCAATGATATCTATGAAAACACAAAACAGTGGAATGAAATGAGGAAAAGTGTTCAAGACATGAAAGAATACATGGAATCACCAAAGAAAACCTAATATTGGGTAAAAATGTATATGTCCCTCCAAGACCCACTCTGCCACCCAACCCCATACACCTGAACATCCTCTCCATGGCCAGCCCTCCCCTGCAACTCCAGCAGACTACCTAGGCACAGGTGCAAACCACACCAGTTGGAAGAATGGACTACATAGACACAGGCACAACCCATACCAGGTAGAAGAACAGATGAGTAAAGGCCAGTGTAAGAACACACTCAACAACTGAAAAGCAACATGGCACCACTAGAACCCAGTGATCCTACAACAGCAAGACCTGAACATTCCAACGCAGCTGAAACACAAGAAAACAACCTTAAAAATAACTATATNGAGATGATAGAGGACCTTAGAGGAAATGAAAAATTCCCTTAAAGAAATCAAGGAAAAGACAAACAAAAATTGGAAGAAATCAGTAAGTCCCTTAAAGAAAGCCAAGAAAAAAATAATCAAATAGGTGAAGACTTGAAAATTGAAATAGAAACAATAAAGAAAACACAAACCATGGGAATTTTG
This sequence comes from Neotoma lepida, assembly GCA_001675575.1. NCBI lineage: Eukaryota > Metazoa > Chordata > Mammalia > Rodentia > Cricetidae > Neotoma > Neotoma lepida. The sequence goes on along the minus strand of LZPO01097187.1, from coordinate 60,459 downwards.
GAAATGGAAAATCTGGGGAGGTGAACAGGAACTACAGATGCAAGCATCACCAACAGAATACAATAGATGAAAGAAAGAATCTCAGGCGTTGAATATAGAGGAAATAGATTCATCAGTTAAAGAAAATGCTAAATCCAATAAATTCCTAACACAAAACACCCAGGAAATCTGGGACACTATGAAAAGACCAAACTTAAGAATAATAGGGATAGAAGGAGAAGAATCCCAGCTCAAAGGCACAAAAAAACATATTCAATAAAACCATAGAAGAAAACTTTCCCAATCTAAAGGAGGACATGCCTATAAAGGTACAAGAAGCTTACAGAACACATAATAATCAGAACACTAAACATACAGAATAAAGTAAGAATATTAGGCGTTGCAAAAAAAAAAGGTCAAATAACATATAAATGCAGACCTATCAGAATATACACCTGACTTCTCAATGGAGACTCTAAAAGCTAGAGGGTCCTAGGCAGACATTTTGCAGACACTAAGGGACCATGGATACCAGCCCAGATTACTATACCCAGCAAAACTTTCAATCACCATAGATGGAGAAAACAAGATATTTCATGACAAAACCAGATTTAAACAATATCTATCCACAAATCCAGCCCTATAGAAAGTACTAGAAGAAAAACTCCAACCCAAGGAAGCTAACTACATCCACAAAACACAGGCAATAGATAATCTCACACCAGCAAAACCCAAAGAAGGAAAACACACACATTACCACCAATAACAACCAAAATAAAAAAATAACAGTAATTAACAATCATTGGTCACTAGCATCTCTTAATATCAATGGATTCAGTTTGCCAATAAAAAGACACAGGCTAACAGAATGGATATGAAAACAGGATCCATCCTTCTGCTGCATACAAGAAACACACCTCAACTTCAAAGACAGACATTACCTCAGAGTAAAGGGTTGGGAAAAGATTTTCCAATCAAACGGACCTAAGAAGCAAGCTGGTGTAGTTATCCTACTATCTAACAAAAATAGACTTCAAATAAAATTAATCAAAAGAGATGGAGAAGGACATTTCATATTCATTGAAGGAAAAATCCATCAAGATGAAGTCTCAATTCTGAACATCTATGCCCCAAATACAAGAGCACCCATATTTGTAAAAGAAACATTACTAAAGTTCAAACCACACATCATACCACCCCACTCTCACCAATGGACAGGTCTGCCAGACAGAAACTTAACAGAGAAGGGAACTAGAAGATGTTATGACTCAAATGGGCGTAATAGACATCTACAGAACATTTCACCCAAACACAAAAGAATATGCCTTCTTCTNAGCACCTCATGGAACTTTCTATAAAACTGACTACAGCCGGGCGGTGGTGGCGCATGCCTCTAATCCCAGCACTAGGGAGGCAGAGGCAGGCGGATCTCTGTGAGTTCGAGGCCAGCCTGGGCTACCAAGTGAGTTCCAGGAAAGGCGCCACCAAAGCTACACAGAGAAACCCTGTCTCAAAAAACAAAAACAAAAACAAAACAAAACAAAAACCGACTACATACTCAGTCATAAAGCAAATCTCAATACATACAAAAAAATGGGATAACCCCCTGTAACTTATCAGACCACCATGGGCTAAAGTTAGAGTTCAACAACAACACAAACTATAGAAAGCCTACAGACTCATGGAAAATGAACAACTCTCAACTTAATCACCATTGGGTCAATGAAGAAATAAAGAAGGAAATTAAAGACTTCCTAGAATTTAATGAAAATAAATCCACAGAATACCCAAACTTATGGGATACTATAAAAGTGGGGTTAAGAGGAAAGAAAGTTCATAGCACTAAGTGCCTTCGTAAAGAATTTGGAGAAATCTCACACTAGCAACTTAACAGCACACCTGAAAGGTATAAAACAAAAAGAAGCAAATTCACCCAGGAGGAGTAGATAGCAGGAAATAATCAAACTCTGGGCTGAAATCCATAAATTAGAAACAAAGAGAACAATATAAAGAATCAATGAATAAAAGAGTTGGTTCTTTGAGAAAATCAACAAGATAGACAAACCCTTATCAAAACTAACCAAAAGGCAGAGATAGAATATCCAAATTAACAAAATCAGAAATGAAATGGAGATATAACAACAGATGCTGAGGAAATCTGGATAATCATTAGGTCATACTTCAAAAACTTGTACTCCACAAAATTGGAAAATCTAAAAGAAATGAATAATTTTCTTGATAAGTACCACATACTAAAATTAAATCAAGACCAAATAAACAATTTAAATAGACCTATAACCCCTAAGGAAATAGAAACAGTCATTAAAAGTCTCCCAACCAAAAAAATAAAAAAAGCCTAGATCCAGATGGTTTCAGCACAGAATTCTATCAAAATTTCAAACAAGAGTTAATATCAATACTCCTAAAATTGTTCCACACAATAAAAACAGAAGAACACTGCTAGATTCTTTTTATGAGGCCACAGTTATCCTGATACCCAAACCACACAGAGATGTGACAAAGAAAGAGAATTACAGACCAATCTCCCCCATGAACACTGATGCAAAAATACTCAATAAAATATTGGCAAACTGAATCCAAGAACACATCAAAAAAATCATCCACCATGATCAAGTAGACTTCATCCCAGAGATGCAGGGATGGTATAGCATATGAAAATCTGTCAATATAATCCACCACATAACAAACTGAAAGAAAAAAATGACATGGTCATCTCATTAGATGATGAAAAAGACTTTGATAAAATCCAACACCCCTTCTGATAGAGGTTCTGGAGAGATCAGGGATACAAGGATCATACCTAAACATAATAAAAGCAATATGCAGCAAGCCAACAGCCAACATCAAATTAAATGGAGAGAAACTCAAAGCAATTCCACTAAAATCAGGAACAAGACTAGGCTGTCTACTCTCTCCATATCTATTCAATATAGTACTCAAAGTTCTAGCAAGAGCAACAAGGCAACAAAAGAAGATCAAGGTGATACACATTGGAAAGGAAGAAGTCAAACTTTCGCTATTTGCAGATGATATGATAGTATACATAAGTGACTCCAAAAATTCTACCAGGGAACTCCTACAGCTGAAAAATACCTTCAGTAAGGTGGCAGGATACAAAATTAACTCAAAAAAATCAGTTCCCCTCTATATACAAATGATAAATGAGCTAAGAAAGAAATCAGATAAACAACACCCTTTACAATAGCCACAAATAATATTAAATATCTTGGGGTAACTCTGGGGCTGGAGAGATGGCTCAGAGGTTAAGAGCACTGACTGTTCTTCCAAAGGTCCTGAGTTCAATTCCCAGCAACCACATGGTGGCTCACAACCATCTGTAATGAGATCTGGCGCCCTCTTCTGTATACATAATAAATAAATCTTAAAAAAATAAAAATAAAAACAAAAAAATATATCTTGGGGTAACTCTAACCAAACTCTAACCTGTATGACAAGAACTTTAAGTCCTTGAAGAAAGAAATTAAAGTAGATATCAGAAAATGGAAAGATCTCCCAATGTCATGGATCAGTAGGATTAACATAGTAAATGGCAATTTTACCAAAAGCAATCTATAGATTCAATGCAATCCCCATCAAAATTCCAACACAATTCTTCACAGCCTTCAAAAGAACAATACTCAACTTCATATGGAAAAATAAAAAACCCAGCATAGCTAAAAACAGTCCTGTATAATAAAGGGACTTCTGGAGGTATCACCATTCCTGATTTCAAGCTCTACTATAGAGCTATAGTAATAAAAACAGCATGGTACTGGCATAAAAACAGACAGGTGGATCAATGGAATCAAATCGAAGACCCTGATGTAAATCCACACACCTATGAATACTTGATTTTTGACAAAGAAGTCAAAATTATACAATGGAGAAAAGAAAACATCTTCAACAAATAGTGCTGGCGTAACTGGATGTTTGCATGCAGAAGAATGCAAATAGATCCGTATCTATTGCCCTGCACAAAACTCAAGTCTAAGTGGATCAAAGACCTCAACATAAAACCAGTTACACTGAACCTAATATAAGAGAACATTGGAAGTAGCCTAGAACNCATTGGCACAGGAGATAACTTCCTGAATATAATATCAGTAGCACAGACACAGAGAGCAGCAATTAATAAATGGGACCTCCTGAAACTGAAAAGCTTCTGTAAGGCAAAGGACACTGTCAATAAGACAAAACGACAGCCTACAGAGTGGGAAAAGATCTTCACCAACCCTGTATCTGACAGAGGGATGATCTCTAAAATATATAAAGAACTCAAGAGACTAGACATCAAAATACCAAATAATCCAATTTTTAAAATGAGGTACAAATTTAAACAGAGAATTCTCAACAGAAGAATCTCAAATGGCTGAGATACACTTAAAGAATTGTTCAACATCCTTAGCTATCGGGGAAATGCAAATCAAAACGACTCTGAGATACCATCTTACATCTGTCAGAATGGCTAAGATCAAAAACGCTAATGACAGCCTATGTTGGAGAGGTTGTGGAGTAAGGGGAACACTCCTCCACTGCTGGTAGGAGTGCAAACTTGTATAGCCACTTTGAAAATCAGTATGGCGGTTTCTCAGAAAATTGGAAATCAACCTACCTCAAGACACAGCTATACCAATCTTGGGCATATACCCAAAGGATGCTCAATCATACTACAAGGACACTTGCTCAACTATGTTCATAGCAGCATTATTTGTAATAGCCAGAACCTAGAAACAACCTAGATGCCCCTCAACTGAAGAATGGATTAAGAAAGTATGGTACATTTACACAGTGGAGTACTACTCAGCAGAGAAAAGCAATGACATCATGAAATTTGCAGGCAAATGGATGGAACCAGAAAAAAATCATCCTGAGTAAGGTTACCCAGACCCAGAAATACAAACATAGTATGTACTTACTCATAAATGGATATTAGATGTAAAGCAAAAGATAACAAGGCTACAATCCACAGCCCCAGAGAAGCTAGGTAACAAAGAGGACCTTAAGAGGGACACATGGATTTCCCTGGGAAGGGAAAATAGATGAGATCTCCTCAGTAAACTGGAGGTGGGTGGGTGGATGGAGGGGAGGGGATAGGAGGATGGGAAAACAAGCGATCAAGTTGGTCAAGTTTGGGGCAGGATGGAGGGGGAGAATAATAAAAGAGATGTCTTGATAGAGGGGCCATTTTGGGATCAGGGAGAAACCTGGTGCTAGGAAAACTCCCAGGAATCCACAAGGATAAACCTAGCTAAGACTCCTAGCAATAGTGGAGAGGTTGCCTAAACTGACCTTCTCCTGTAATCAGACTGGTGACTAACCTATTTGCCAACAGAGAGCCTTCATCCAGGAACTGATGGAAGCAGATGCAGAGATCCACAGCCAAGCACTGGGCCAAGCTCTGGAAGTCCTGTTGAAGAGAGGGAGGAGGGATTGTACGACCCAGGGGGGGGTCAAGATCATGAAGGAGAAGCCCACAGAGACAGCTGACCTGAGCTAGTGGGAGTTCAAGGACTCTATACCGACAGCTAGGGAACCTGCATGGGACCAACCAAGGCCCTCTGCATATGAATGACAGATTATAGCTTGGTCTGTTTGTGGGGCCCCTAGCAGTGGGATCAGGACCTGTCCCTGGCACATGAACTGGCTTTTTGGAACCTCTTCCCTATGCAGGGATGCCTTGCCCAGCCTTGATTCAGGGGGAGGATCTTGGTCCTGTCTCAACGTGGTATGACATACTTTGTTGACTCCCACCGAGGCCTGCCCCTTTCTGAATGGAGGAGTGGATGGGGGGGTATAGACAGTTTCTTGACAGCATGGTGGAGGTAGGGAACAGGAAGAGAGGAGGAAGAGGAAACTGTGGTTGGTATGTAAAATAAATGAAAAAATTTAATAAAAAAAAGAACTCCAAACCCCTCCCATCCACCTAATGCCTCTGTATGTTCCTCTTGTGCTTCACTTGCTCAGCTGTTACTTACTGCTGTACCCATTAAAGTCTCCTTACAAGATAATTCAATACCCCCTCTTCTACAAAAGCTCCGTGACCTCCCATTCTCGGATTCCTCCCTTCCCCGCTGCCTTGTGGGGCCCTCTTCTAAATCCCATCCCAGGTGCTCTGTCAATGTCCCTGTTACTAAAACAATCTGTGCTAGCTCCTCCACCTACCTTGACGTCAAGGAACCATTAGCCTTTGCATTAACTCATTCTTTACAGGCATTTGCACCCCTGTAATGATTATCCCACAGGTCTCCGTATAGGAACTTGAGGAACTTACCTGGCTACTAGCCATAGCCACTAACAGCCTTGAGTCTCTTCCATGACAGATAACCTCCCTAGCAGGAGTTGTACTCCAAAACAGAAGGGCCCTAGATTTAATAACTGCTGAACTGGGGGCTTGCATAGTATTGGGAGATGCTATATTTGATTCTGATGATTGCTCCCTGCCTTATACAATTTCTCCAATGACTGACAGCTTAGCACCATTGCTAGAATTACCACCAACCAAGTAATGGTCCACTATCAGACTCTGAATCCCTCCCATACAGGTTTTAAGTCTCTCAAAGCCTATGATGACACCTCTGCATTATAAAATAAAACAGGGGTAAATGTTAGAGAACCCTGAATTTAAGGTTGCAGTTCACCATATTTCTCTGACATGAGCTCGGCCCAAAATGGAGGACTAGGACTCCCTTTCTCAGCAGGCCTCCCCTTCTCTTCCTATTTGGAGAGTGTCTCTAAGTTCAGATGCCTGACCTTATTTGGAGGATGACTCTGCACAGAGCTCCCTGTAAACGCTGTATGACTCAGCACATAAATCCTACTCTTTCCTCGTGCCCTATGATAATTAGGAGCTGACCAATCAGCCCTTCCCACCCATAACCCTAAGAACCCTATAGACCTTACCCCTGGAACAATAAAATGAGCTGTCTCTCTGAAGCTGACTCCCGGAAGTTCTTTCTGTCATGCTCATAGCCATCTGAACCCTGCTTGCCACTTCCCTTTGCCCTCGTGAGCCAGTGGCCAATGACCCCCAAGGAAAAGGGAGCCCCACAGACCCCACATCCTCATCAAAGGAAAAATCCACCAGAGGACATTGCAATTCTTAATATCTGCGTACAATCACAAGGGCACCCAAGTTCATAAAAGAAATATTACTACAGCTTAAATCACATATTGACACTCACATATCCATAGTGAGTACTTCAAAATCCTTCTTTCATCAATATATAGGTCATCCAGACAAAAACTAAACACAGAAATGCTGGAGCTAACAGACGTTATAACCAAATGGACCTAACAGATATTTACAAAACATTTCACCTAAACACAAAAGACATAACTTTTTCTCAGCAACTCAAGGAACTTTCTACAGAATTGACCACATACTCAGACACAAAGCAAATCTCAACAGACACAAGAAAGTTGAAAGAACATCCTGAATCCTTTCTGACCACCATGAATTAAAGCTGGATATCAACAACAGACACAATAGGAAGTACATGGACTCATGGAAACTGAACAACTCCCTACCAAAGAAAAAAATGAGTCAAGACAGAAATTACAAAGAAATTAAAATTTTAGATTTGAATGAAAATGAATCCAAAACATGCCCAAACTTATGGGACACAGTGGAGGGGGTTCTAAGAGGATGGTTTATAGAACTAAGTGTCTGGGGGAGGGGTATAGCTTTCAAACTAGTGATTTAACAGAACACTGAAGCTCTAGAATGGAAAAATATAAATCAAACCCTAAAGGAATAGATGGCAAGAAACAATCAAACTCAGGTCTGGAATTAGTAAAGTAGAAACAATAACAACAAAAACAATACAAAAAATCATTGGGCCCCATTGTGGTGGTGCACACCTTTAATCCTAGCACCCAAGAGGCAGAGGCAGGCAGATTTCTGTGAGTTCAAGGCCAACCTGGACTATAAAGGGAGTTCCAGGACAGCCAGGGCTGCACAGAGATACCCTGTCTCAAAAAAACAAACAAAAAAGATTCCATGAAACAATGAGTTGATTCTTTGAGAAAATCAATAAGGTTGACTAACCCTTAGCCAAATTAACTAAAAGATGGAGAAGGAAATCCAAATTAACAAAATTTGAGCAAAAAGGGCTATATAACAACAGATACTGAAGAAATCCAAAGAATCGTAAAGATATACTTTAAAAACCTGTACTCCAGCAAATTGGAAAATCTAAAAGAAATGTATACTTTTCTCAATATATTATACTCATCAAAGTTAAATCAAGAACATATAAGCAATTTAAACAGATCTATAACCCCTAGTCAAGTAGAGACAGTAATTAAAAGTCTCCCAACCAAAAAAAAAAAAAGCCCTGGGCCAGATGGTGTTAACCCAGAATTCTTACCAAACTTTCAAAGAAGAATTAACAGCAATACCCCCCAAATTATTCCACAAAATAGAAACAGAATGGAAACTGCCCAATTCTTTTCATGAGGCCACAGTTATCCTGATACCAAACCACACAAAGACCTACCCAACCACGAAACAGAATTGAAGACCAATTTCCCCTATTAACATAGATGCAAAAATTCTCAATAAAATTATTGCAAACCAAATTGCAATGGAATGTCTTTCTGTACTTTATGAATGTGTGTTGCTCTCATTGGTTGATAAATAAAACTGTTTTGGCCAATAGCCAGACAGGATAAGGTTAGGTGAAAAATCAAGCTGAGGGCTGGGATGAAGAAGGGCAGATACCAACCAGCCACCCAAGGAACAAGAAACCAGAGAACCAGTAAGCCACGGACCACATGGCAATAAATAGATTAATAGAAATGGGTTAATTTAAATGTAAGAGCTAGTTAGTAATAAGCCTGAGCCATCANCCAAGCATTTATAATTAATATAATCCTCTGAGTGATTATTTGGAAACGGCTGCAGGATAGGGCAGGACAGAGAAAAGCCTCCAGTTACACCAAATCCAAGAGCATATCAAAAAGATCATCCTCCATGATCAAGTAGGCTTCATCCCAGAGATACAGGGATGTTTCAACATATGTAAATTGATAAATGTAATTCATTATGTATACAGACTGAATGACAAAAACCGCAAGATCATCTCATTAGATGCAGAAAAGACCTTCGACAAAATCCAACACTCTTCATGATGAAAGTCATGGAGAGACTAGGGATACAAGGGACACATCTCAAAATAATAGAGGCGATTTACAGCAAGCCTACAACCAACATTAACTTAAATGGGGAGAAACTCAAAACATTTCTACTAAAATCAGTTACACATGAACATTGTCCACTCTCTCCTGGTCAATATGATTCTTAAAGTCTTTTTTGTTTTTAATGGTTACAATAGACATTAATTTAAAGTCATCTGCAGGGCAAATAATTCTTAAATTGCAATCTGGGTTGAGCCAACTTCATAAAAATATGCCAAGACCAGGCATATCCACAGATCTCAATTCCAAGGTGGCTTCTTCATCCATTCTTCTCTTTCCTGAACAACCACTTTCAGGTAGGTTTCAAGAGAGAATTTGTCGTCCTCATATTTTATCCACTGCTCCTTAGGGAGGATCTGAAACCTCGCAGTCAAGTCCAGGGCTCGAAATGTTCTGTTATAAAAGTCCTTAAGAAGTCTTCTTATGGCTTCTTTCACATCTTCAGGCTTGTAATAGTGTCATCTCNAATTAACCCCAGTTTGTTGAATCCTACAGCATTATAACACCATTTTCAAAAACCATCTAGCCACTTGCTTGACACTGTAACAGCAGGCCTNCTTCAACATAATACTGGAAATTTTANCTAGAGCAATAAGACAACTGAAGGAGATCAAGGGAATACAAATAGCAAGGGAAGAAGTCAACCCTCTCCTTATTTGCAGATGATAGGATTGTATGCATAAGTGACCTAAAAATACCACCATGAAATTCCTAAGATGATAACTTTCAGCAAATTAGCAGGAGACACAAAACTAATACACAAAAATCAGTAGCCTTCCTATATACAAATGACAAACAAATTGAGACAGATGTTAGGGGGGAAAGTATCTTTTATTAATAATCTCAAAAAATAATATCAACATTAGATCAGATTCACTGAATCTGAAAGAAGAGAAATTGGGGAATAGTCTTGAACTCATGGGCACAGGAAAAGAATTTCTGAATAAGACACACTTAGCACAGGTGCTAAGAGATCAACAATTAATAGATAGGATCTCATGAAACTGAAAAGCTTCTATATGGCAAAAGACACCATCATACAGACAAAGTGGCAGGCTACAGAATGGGGAAGACTTTTTACCAACTATGCATCTGATAGAGGGCTAATATCTAATACATAAAGAGCAGCTAGGTGGTGGTGGTGCATGCCTTTAATCTCAGCACTTGGGAGGCAGAGTCAGGCAGGTCTCTGAATTCAAGGNCAGTCTGGTCTTCAGAGTGAGTTCCAGGGCAGGCAGGGCTACACAGAAAAACCCTGTCTCAGAAAAAATAGAAACTAAAAAAAATAGATATCAAGAAAATAAATAACCTAATTAAAAAATAGGATACAGAACTAAACAGAATTCTCAAGAGGAAACACAAGTGGCTGAGAAGCAATTAAAGAAATGTTCAACATCCTTAATCATCAGGGAAATGCAAATTAAAACTACTTTGAAATTTCATCTTACACCAGTCAGAATGGCCAAGATTGATTTTAAAAAATGACAATTCATGCTGGCAAGGTTGTGGAGTAAGGGGAACACTTCTCATTGTTGGTGGAAGTGCAAACTTGTACAGCTACTGTAGAAATCAGTGTGGTGGTTCCTGGGGAATCTGGGAATGGATCTACTTCAACGTCCAATGAACCCACTCTTGGGCACATACCCAAAGGATGCTTCACTCTACTACAGACAAACTTGTTCAACCATGTTCATTGCTGCTCTATTTATAATAGCCAGAAAATTCAATCAACCTAGATGTCTCTCAATGGATGAATGGATAAAGAAAATGTGATACATTTACACAGTGAAATATTACTCAGTCATTAAAAGAATGAAATCATGAAATTTGCAGGTAAATGGATAGAGCTAGAAAAAAAAATCAACCTGAGTGAGGTAACCCAGACATAAAAGGACAAATATGGTATGTATTCACTTATATGTGGGTGTTAGCTGTTAAGTCTTTGATAACCAAGCTACAATCTACTTGTATAACCACAGAAGTTAGGTATAGAATAAGGGAATAGGGATAAGGGATGAATCTATCCAGGAAAGAGAAATAGAATAGATACTCACAGATCAATGTCTTGCTTAGCCATCATCAGAGAAGCTTCCTCCTGCACTTTTGAGAACAAATACAGAGACCCACAGTTGAACTTGTTCAAGAGATGAACTAAGAGATGACTAACTGTGTGGCTGGAATGTGAAGTGTGCCTCCAGAGGCTCAGGTGACTGAAACCTGACCTCCAGCTGGGGNACTTTTTTGAGATCATGTTGAATATTTGGGTCTGTGGCCTAGCTAGCAGAAATGGGCCACTGGNAGCAGACCTTGAAGTGCTATCTTTTTCTGTTCCAACCAGAGCTCTCTGCTTCCTGATCCACCAAGACATGAATAAAAGGCATTGCAAACTCTTACCACCACAGACCAAGCTGATTCTANCCCCATGCCCTCCCCAGCATTGTGGATGGTGACCTCTGGTACTGTGAGNCAAAACAAAGTTCTCCTCCCTTAAGTGGNTTCTGTCATACATTCTGTAACAGCAACAAGAAAATTAATATAATCATTAATAATAAACACAACAAAATTATAGTAATATAGTAGTAATAAAGGTTATGTGTATAGGATGCCTTGCTCATAAATCCCGATTCTCATTACAGTATAATACCTGCAGACCATAATTGACCACATGTCACTGAAACCACAGAAAGGAGAATGATGGATAAGAGTGGGATTCCTGTAACTGTCAGAAAGAATGCTACCATGTGTTTCAGTGTTATCATGGTCACAGGTCAGGAAACTGTCCGTACAGACCAGTCAGACTGACGTCACTGACATATGCCCATCACTACGACCAGAAGAGTCTAAGTCCTTATCTCAGCATGATGGATTTGGACTTAAAAAAGGATCACGGTCTAATTGTTTCCTTTTTGAGAACCACGAATGGAAATCTTAAGTACATATTTAGTGAAAAACAAAACAAGTTCAGTGCTAAAACCATTGACTGGGCTTCATGTCTGTCAACTTTATCCATGTCACCAAATGCCATGTATACTGTCATCGTTTTCATTTCTGATTGTTATGATAAACACCCTGACAAAAGCCATTTAGAGGAGAAAGGGTTCATTCTAGCTCACAATTCCAGGTTATGGTTCATCATAGCAGGGAAGTCACAGTATCAAGAGCTGGAGAGAACTGGTCATTTTACATCCACAGTCAATGGCAGAGAGCAATGAATTGATGTGGTCATGCTAGTGGTCAGCTCACTCTTTCGTATTTAGGCCAGGGCCCAGCCTTTGACATGATGATACCCATGTTCAGAGAGGGGCTTGCCACCTCAAGCAACCCAACTAAGAAAATCCCTCACAGGCATGCCCACTAGGCCAATCCCATCCAGCTAATTCCTCATTGAGACTTCACGCCCATGTGATTCATTGTGTCAAGTTGACAAAACTAACCATCACAAGTACATCATATTCCCAGAGAGGACAAGAAACAGTCAAGGGTGTTGGTTAATAACTACATTGATGTTTTCTTAAAAGTCCTTCATGTTGCACACCAGTGACCCATGTGGATACTCTGCTCTGGGTCTTAACTGCTCTGGGTCTTTAATGTCACACAGCCACACATGCCCCTCCATGTGTGCTCTTGTATACACACTCAGTGACTGATCCTTACAGAAAAAAAAGTAAAACTTCCATCTTTTCATGGAATTTTCTCTCCTGGTTTTGATTAACTGAAAAGAATCAGACAAAGTTTTGATAAAACACAGGAGGCAGAGCACGCAGAATCATGCTGTTCTGGCCAAGGAATGGCCTCGATTTAAGAACCCAAGATAAGAAACAGGAAATGAAAAGAGAGAATAGAAAATCTCTTCCAATTGTAAAGTGTATTAGCAGCCAGTACCCCCATGAAGAGTGTCTCTCTTTAAATGTCAGGATATAGATTCTGGGTGATTTCCTGACTGGTTCAATATTTTTATCTTTTTATGGTGCATGACCAAGATTCACACAAATTTGGAACAAAATCTAATGAGTTCCATTTTCCCTGGTAATATCAAGTGGTTCTCTCCCTTCTCTGCTTTTCTTCGAAATTTTATTTCTTTCTTCTTAAATTAACAGAGGGAATATCTAAATCTCCACAGAACATAATTTGCAAATTATCTACTTTCACCTCTACATCTATGCACTCTGCAAACATTTATTTTAAAATACATGCTATATCTTCAGTGACTGGACCACACTTCTGTGTTTCTATGTGCTTTCCCTATGAGGATATAAGAATATATAGGAGCAAGGCCATAGGAGTGTGATTATGAGTTAGTATCTACTTAAAATAGAAGAGTGCACACCTGTAATCCAAGAATTTGGGAAGTAGGAGGAGGAAAATCAAGAGTTTAGGGTCATCCTTGGCCACATAATGTGTTGAAGGCCAGCCTGGGCTACATAAAACCCTGCCTCAAAGCAAAACATAAATAGAAGAATATCATAATCTAGGTAGCAAAATTCCACTGTGATTCCCTAGTTCATTTTAAGCCAGGTGACTTTTGGTCTTGATTTCCCTAGTGAAAGGTTTCCGTACCCCGATATTAAGCCTCTCCACTGATACAGTAATCCAAATGAGACCAAATCAAACTGAATTTTAAAAAAAGCCCAGGTTTAATAGGTAAAACGCTCTCAGGTGATTTTCCAGCCCCCAGAAAGGACATGGGGAAGAGAGACAGAAAAACCACGTGTCTGTTCTCTGAGGGGTAGTTAAAATACTTTGTGGGTGGTCTTGAGCATCTTTGGGGAGGGGCCTCCCTTTGGCCAGCTTTCTAAGGTGAGGCAGGGTTTGGAGAGAGAGAGAGAGAGAGATCAGAGAGAGAGATATGAGGGGGGTGGGGCTGAGGTGGAGCTTCCACATGAACATCTAGCACAGTCATAGCCCTGTGGTACCTCTTACTACTAGTATAACTCACAAGCACCCTCTACAGGCCCACTATCTGAACAATACACTGTACAGTTTTCACATGTGATTTTGACAGAAGAACTCCAGGATCTGTGTTAGGAGAAGACAGACACATCTTCATTCTCTGATGCTTCCCACAAGTAAGGTGTTTCCACAGCATGGTTCCCAATGGNAAGGATGTAGAGAAAACTCCTGGTCCTTCTGCTCCACATGGGAAAAGCAGTGACTTGGGCTGGAGAGGTGGCTTCGCCATTAAAGGCTAAGCTCACAACCAAGGAGATGTGAGCAGTGACTAGACAGCTCGCAGCTTGAGAAGGAACTGAGCATGCTCAGCTCTGTTTTTTCTGTGTGTCTCTTTCAGATGCAGTGGCCAACACACAGCACTGTCTGGTCTACCTGTCATCACACTGAGCCTGTGGCTAGTTTGTTTAAGGGCAGCTATCAGGAAATCTGCTGGGTCTCTGGTCAGAGGGCACACTCTCCTATCGGCTTAAACCAGCATTTACTGACATTTTCGTCTTCAAGTGCTAGTCTTTCTTATTTGTTTCTAAAGCTGAGTGAACGTATTTGTTGAGCTTCCAAACCCTAATATCTCTGTTTGGGCTCAGAAACTGGAACTGACCTTGAATATCACAGTAAAATATAGAGCCTGGTGTTTGTAGCCCAGAAGAACTAACATTGAAAGACAGTCCTTCCACCCACCTTTAGTTACAGTGCACAGCTTAAGCCAGCATTCCAGTCTGGCTAAGGAAAGCAGAGTTCATTTTAAAAGTTTAAGAAGCGGAGAGTGGGGGAGGGGGGAGCAGGGCTGGGGGAGAAGATCAAGACGGGCGGTGGTGGCGCACGCCTTTGATCCCAGCACTTGGGAGGCAGAGGCAGGTGGATCTCTGAGTTTGAGGCCAGCCTGGGCTACAGAGTGAGTTCCAGGACAGCCAGGGCTACAC
>LZPO01097186.1:295778-312945 GCA_001675575.1 Neotoma lepida | reverse complement strand
TCTCATATAAAGGGAACAGCCCAACACGAGTCACAGAAGCAAAGTAAAGAGAAGATGGGGGTTGAGAAGAATATAGAAGGCAGAGAATGCAAGCCTTTAACTTTAGTATCCCCAAAGTTGAGTGTGGAAGTAAAAAGTTTCTACACTAAGGAAGTTTATATAAATTATATGAGTTATAATTTTTTTGTAAGAGTCAAAATGAAATGTTCTGCATAGAACAAAAGATATGCCTAAGCAACATATCNTATTTGTACAAGGCCACTGAAAGTCATGAATATTAATAACAAATGAAAATGCTTAATTCTGTTATCAGGCTGAGTAGATTTCAGTTTGGTATTCTAATAAGCTCAAGATTGTAAACTATTCTTATACAAAAGCAGTAATGGTGGGCAGATTTGTGTAGGAAGTCTTGTGCTTCTGGTTGGCACATTATCTACTTTCTAATATGGTGAAATTAATACAGACATTTGTAAAAGGTTGTGCAAAACTATTGTATTTACAAAAATGGCACAAAAGTGAATGCAATAGTCAGTGCACATGCACACCCATTCACGTCTTCAACAAAGAAAGCTGTCCCAGCACTGCAGACCCGAGGAAGAGCACGAGCGTCAATGACAGCTGGTAAGCATTGGAGTCACACAAGTCACACCAGAACGGGCAAATATCGCCCAGGTAAGATGCTCTTGTTAAAGCTGGAACAGCAGGTTTAAGGCCGTCAAGTCCAAGCAGTTATTCAAATCTTTTGCAGCCCATTTACTTGTGTTTGAATTATGTGACTTGTCTTCCAACTTGTGGTCTTAAACTTGTCTTAACAAAATTCAAAAGGAAAATACAGAAGAAATCAATACAACAGAGGTTCTATTAAATAAAAGTAACATACAAAGCTGTAATTATGAGGAAGTAAGGAAAGCCAGAACATTAAAGCTGTAAAACTTGCTTGCTACTTGTTGGAGCCAGCCCTATACCAGCTAGGTAATATGTACAATTATTGTAACGTCAATTACTTAAGTTGCTGTTACATGTCCTTTGCATCAGTGCACTGTTAAACTAACCAAAACCTCTACACATGTATGCTCCCTTACAACAGCAGCACACACTACCACTACCTGCAAAGCTGTCAGTCTCAAATGACATAGTGAGTGAAAGGAAACAGAAAGCGGGTAAGTAACGTAGTAAGGAGAAATAAAGGACATTAGAAGACTCATGCAGTTCAGCTCTTTTAATCAGCCAGCCAGCTTGCTAGCAACCAGGGATGGTTTCCGCTGAGGAAGGTCCTGTGGAGTGGGAATGTGGTCACCAGTGACCTCTGTCTTATCTGGGGCTGCAGCAGGAAGCTGCTTGTTCTTCATCTTTGCTTTTGCCATGTTGTAATCCCCAGAATCAAAATACTTTTGCTGCAAACAAAAACAAAAACAAAAAATTAGATTAGAGTTTAAAAGTTCCTGACACCATTAGACTGATTTTGGTTGGAAGAATGAAGAAACCATAGCTTGAGTTCTGGATTATATTCATCATGTTTAGCTGATTTCTACTGAATGTCTGCTATATATAAACTAATGTATCAAGAGCTAACAAGAGATAAAAAATGATAAATTAAATCAACCATCCTAATAACTTTTACAATCAAAGATGGTTTAGTTATTAAAGTCTGGGCTTGGCAAAAGGAAATAGAAATAATACAATGATGAAATGATGGCCTGGATAAATGAGAAGAAAAAATGTTTCCGACTTTAGAGACCCTAAGATGAAGTAGCTGGGACTCACAGCTAGCATAATGCTGCTGAATGGCCTAGGAAACAGGTCTTATTAGTGGGCTCCCCCTGACTATTCTTTTGATAAGCCAGATCTGGCCTATGATTAGAAACTTCTTTTTGGATAGCACTGTACAAATTTTATATGGAGCAGTAACAATGAAATGGGGGCAAGGCACTTCTGAGGTTGCTGCAGTATTGTTTCTGCATGATGCTTTAAAATGAGTTTGGAATTTTCATGCCCCCAAATCAAGACACTGCTTCTAGCTAAGTATATGGGGCACACCTGGAATCCCAGCAGTCAGGAAGCGGAGGCAGAAAGACAGACACTCAAAGCTTGCTTCAACTACATGAGACCCTGTCTTAAAAAGGAAAATAGAGCACTGCTTCTTTTACTGGCTGGCATTTGGACAACAAAACAGCCTGGTAAATTTCTTACTTGTATTACTTAATGTACAAAGTAAGAAATTGCAAGCTAAAATAAATAAATAAACAAACAACATTTTTTGCATTTACTTATTTAGTGGGTATCTGTGTCAGAGAGTCTAAGTGGAGGTCAAAGGGCAAGTTTCACAGTTGCTTCTCTCATTCCACCTCTTGAGTCCTGGGGACTGAACTAAGGTTACCAGGCTTGGCAGCAAGAGCCTTTACCCTCTCTCATCTTGCAGGCCTAAGCACCCTACAATTTCCTCCAACTTAATGAACTCAGTTTCTAACTAGAAAAAATTAATCATAAAAGGATCTCATTTAATTGCATATTTAATTGCATATTGGGATCTTCTGCTGAAGAGAATAATAGTTACATTTTACTACAGCTAGAGTTTAAACTTACGGTGAAGCCCAGAGAGTCTGAGCAAAGATACTGGTACAACAAAACCCAGCAGAACAGACACTGACAGGTGATGCAGGTGAAGGAGACTGCTTTTTCTCAGGTTAGGTCCAACGGATACAGTNTAGCAGTTTCTAGCTGTTTAACAATTTCTAAACTTCATGAGTACACACACAGACACACATACACACGCCATATATATTAGATTACTTCCTATAATCCTCAATTTGGAGTCTTTGTGCAGCAGGAGTATGAGAGCAAGTTTGAGGCCAGCTTGGGCTACTTATTAAGTTCCAGGCCAGTGTGAGCTATAATTGAGACCCTATCTCAAGCAAAACAAACCCCTTAAAACCAAATAAAATATACTTTAGATCATATGGAAGGCAATCTTACAAAAGCCTCTCTTTACATACACACATTCATTAATTCNTTTATTTATTTGAGACAACGTCTCATGTAGCCCAGACTGGCTTCAAATTCTAACTTGCTATATAGCAGGGATGACTTTGAATTCTTGACCCTCCTGCCTTCTCCCAAGTGCTGGCTGGCATTACGTATGTTCCACCACACCTGATTTCCCATTAAAANTGAGCAGCACTGACACTATGTATGTGATCACTCAACATGACAAACCTTAAAGTCATGTTTAGTAGAACTGGGTCCTTAATCTTGGTTCTTTACAAACCTTACAAATACAGAAAATCATGGGCTAGACTGTAAGGGTGGGCTGTAACACACCATGTACATGGTATTANTGTTAGAAGCCCAGTGAAGATATTATAACACATTAATTTCATAATGTCACCAATGGGTACAATACAGGAAAAGATCCAATACGGTAATTAAATTTAATTCAACCCTCTCAAATAATGCAGAAACTAAGTCTCTTAGCTTGTTAACTAACATGGCAGAGGAAAACTTCCAACTATTTACATCTACGATACCAACTTCAAGATATATTAATTCTGCTGTGAAGAAACTGTCTCCTAAATACTAGTAACCAGTCAAGTACAAACAGGAATCTGATGTCCAAGATTATGCATGATTATGTCATAGCTGAAAATATACCTAACAGTATGGTTCTGTAAGTAGACAGTCCATGAACATCTACATAGCTAGATTCCTAATGAATACAGTTCTCACTTTGATATTTCTAGTTTCCCACTATATGANCTTTACAATCATGATTTTAAATAACTACATATTCTATTTTGTTGACTGATTATAACTTACTATTTTGCTGATGCTAAANAATGATGCTGCTTCTAATTATAGTAAAAGCTTTAAGAGGGAAAAAAAGCTTCAAATTTGAAGATATTTTTCTCATACTGAATTACACCCTTACATTAATTTATAAGAGATTAGTCAAAGAATGTAAATATTTCCATGAATCTTCCATAAAACACTTTCAAAATTAAGAGTAATGATTTTAATGTTTATACAAAACAAGTAACTCATTAATTATATTTAATTTCAATAAAACAAGTAACTCATTAATTATATTTAATTTCAAGCTCAGCAGTAGGAATTATTCTAAATATTTTTCTACTTTAGTTGAGCTTGGTGTGATGAAATTTTACTGATTTCTATCATGGATAGAAACAGTTTCTATTTTAATAGTTATATTTATTTCCTCTGTTAAATTCCTTTATTTAGGGTCATGCTAATGGTTTTTAAGGTCCCTGATATTTGGAATAATTTCTCTACTAGATTCTGTGCTATGGTACAGAAAATTTGCATTTTTCTATATTTAACATAATTGTCCATATATTATTTGAAATATGTAAATCCTTTCATTTCACAAGTTAAAAAAACATGTTATATGTTGATACCTTAAAATATCATTTGTAAAAATCACATTCAGAGTTTTGAGTTGAGAAAACAGTCTATATGTAACGATGGTACACACCCAAAGACTTGTTTTTTTGTATATAAGTGGCAGATACCAATACACTTAAGGTATTTATTTAAGGAGAAACATAAAAATCTAGCACCTTATACAGTAAGTAATTGTCTTCCACATATACTTCACCGTTCTCTGATCCTACATGATAAAGAATTCAAATGTGTTTTAACTCTAACTTTCTAAGAAGGAAGGAGTTGAGAGAAAANTAGCACTACTATTTCAATGCTAAGAAATAATGAAATGTTTTCAGTAATTTGAACTACTAAAATTATAATGTGTAAACTGGATTAAAGGGATGAATTATGAAACAAATTAGATGATTTTACAAGTGATCATTTCATCCAAATACAAAGGATCTTAAGCNTCTGGATGTTATGGGAGGCTTGCTTTCCAATAGGTAAAAGCTTTAACAGGGGTGTTGGGGTAAAACACCAGTTTCTAGACATCGGTTCTCTTTGAAGAGAAGAGGGAAAGGGGCCATACAGAAAATACAGGATAGGTTTGAGTTCTAGCTACATTTACTTTTCTTACAAAGATGACAAAACATCAATATTAAATGAAGGTGGTGGTTACAGGAATTCTTTTAAATTATTATCTGTATTATGCTACATACTTGAATATTTTATAATTTAAAGCATTATAACTGGTTCTTTTCATACATATTCGTGGTATGAACTATGTAAAATATTGACAAAGACAGACACACACACCTGGTAAGCACAGAGGTTAAAAATGCAGACATTCATCTCCTAGTCTGTCAGCACACTGAGTTCATCTCCTCATGAGGGAAGATACTCAACAACTTACCCCTTTCTGCAATCGTTTCCTTAAAAAATCGGAACCGCCAGGCTTTTGACCCAAGTGTGGATACCTTGCTTTTAACTTTGCTTCTTCAGCTTTCTCTGGACTAGTCACTTTATCTTCCATTTCCTGAAATAATTTCAAGTAAATTATTTCTATTACAACTCAATTTTTGAAAATAATTCACCGTTTAATATCTGGATTCTGACTTTCGTTGCTGAATGCCAAGTAATACAGCCTCTGACTAAGAAACCAAGCACAGAACCCTTGCAAACGCCTCTGTCTTTCTTCTCAAATGTCCCATGTGATAGCTCTATTATAGCTGTGATGCATGTATAACACCCCACACACTGGATAAAAATACCCAGATAGCTCAGCTCTCAAGTCTTGCTTGCAGTTACTTTCCAGTCATGTATAATACATTTATAGTTAGTCACCTTCTATGGAACTCTTCAGCTCTTCTTTGTCTATATTTAGAGAATTTTCTTAATACTATCAAAATCTAAAAGACCTTTCTGATTTCCTATTTACTCAAAATCATATTTGACTTTAAACTCCTTAGACTCTTTACTAGACATTAACAGCTGCCCAAATACTAGCATATTTTTCCTAACTAAATCAATTCAGAAGACCTTGATATCTGTAAAGGAGAGAAATACATTCATCAATCCTCACATCTGGCTGGATGTAAGAGCTCATGCCTGTAATCACAGCATCCAGGAGTCTGAGGCAGGAAAACTATAGCAAGTTCAAGGCCAGCCTACAGTGAGTGAGCCTCTGTCACCCACCAACAAAAAGGGCAATTCTGTTCATGTCAAAGAGATCACATATTTTTAGGTATCATTCAGCTTCCTAAAAAGACTGTCATTAAATGTCCCCCTCCTATGCTAAGGATTAAACTTGGGGTACTCGGTCCTGTCACTGTCTCAAGACCATTTTCTGAAATACTTATCTTGATTTAGTCCACATTCTTCAAAATGCCATCTTACAGGGAAGAATTTATCACATCCTGACAGGAACAATGAATCAGGAAAATCACAGGTCTCCTACGATGGGAGGCTGAGCAGCTGGCAAGGGTACTTTTAGCTACGGGGCTCATTCTGAACTAGCAAAACCACACTTTGGCACATTTTGAATCTCTAAGGTTATTTATGAAGTAAAATAGCAGAAATGTTAAATCTATAAATGTCAAACCAACTGTGCTTATATAACAAGTAAATAACTTATCTAGGAACTTTTCAATCTCATGCATTTTTTGTAGATTTTCCTCAAAATTACATTTATACATATTCTATTGTATTATCAACACTTGACCCTCAACAACTTGCTTATATCTCACATTTTATGTCTTATAGGATTTTGAGGGAAAAGGTGCTAATGGCAAATATCCTTTGTTTTCTAATCTCTTTACATAAACCTGCCTTTTCTGCTTCAGGTGTCCTACTTCCCCCTTCTAGGATGCAGTTTCATGTATCTATGTTGACTTCCAATCTCATACTGTGGCCATTCACACCTAGGCTCCATATAAAATTTACTTGTGTATTTAGCACAGGTAAGACTCTAACAATTTTTCCAGTCCTTACATTTAAGAACAGTGTGTCTAAAAGTTCAAGTGTGAGGTATACACTTTCAGTGTGTAAGCATATCAACATGCTGCTTGTTACTGTCACATTTAAGAGCTAAGCCTCCATCAGCCCACTACCTCAGCTGGTATTCAAACTGCAGTAGCATCATTCCTTACGGTGCTTTTTGTTGTTTGTCTTTGAGACAGGGTTTCATTCTGTAGCCTTGGCTGTCCTGGAATTCACTATGTAGACCAAGCTGCCCTTGGACTCAAAGAAATCCACCTGCCTCTGCTTCCTGAGTGCTGCGGCAGTTCTTTACGGAGTTTTTCAAACCTGATTTTATGCATGATTTCTGTGTTACAAAGCTTAGAACCTAACCAGGTACAGATATGAAGACACTGCACTTATGTACAGCTGGAGACACTAATAAAAAATAAGGTGTGCAGTTTACTGCAAGAAAGTGTGCTAGAGCCTTAGTGACATCTAGTGGCTGGCTGCTCACCCTTCACTATACAAATCTACTGCAACCCACTGGCATTCTCAGAGCTGCAATTTCAAAACAAAACTGAATGAAAGGCCTTATTCTTGGGTTTCCCTATCCAGTTAGCCCATTTGAAATAATGCTTACTGAAAAGGAGCCAAAGTCAACTGCTGGCCTTTACTCTTAGCACTTTCAAACCGTCCTGTCAGAATCAGATTTTCTTGGGCCAAGAAGATTACATAGCAGCTAAAGGAGCTTGCCACATAAACTTGACAACCTGAGTTCAATCTCTGACTCTGACGGTAGATGGAGAGAACCAAGTCTGAGAGCTTCCTTCAGACCTTCACATGTACCCACTCATGCTCACACCACAAAAAATAATGAGGCTAGGCTGGTCTACATAACCAGTTCTAGGAGCAACGTCTACACCAAGAGACATATCCCCACCCCCCACACACCTCAAACTCAAATACACTTCTTTTGATAACTACTTGAACCTAGGATCTCAAAAGTTTGAGACCAATGAGACCTCATCTCCAAGCAAGGAAGAGGACAGGGAGAGGAGAAAGGTAAGAGAGGGAGTGAAGGATGGAGGAAGAAGGAGAATCCAATCCTTGAATGTCCTTGCCAATACATAACATATTATTAGTAAGTGCTGTTAGTACAGTTTCCTAGATGAATTCAAACTTCGTTCTGTATTCAACAAGAGAAGGAAAGATATGAAAAGACAGACCTAAGGTACACTTTAAAATGAAGTTAAGCACTATCAAGACTTCCATAATACTTTTCACAAACCACACAAAACATTCTTAACCTACTGCAGATGCAGAAGTTTTAGGACCTTACATTAAATACTCCAAGTGGTTGGACATTCACTAATATTCTAACACAGCTACAGATTCACTTACAGAGCTATAAACGTGTGTGTGGGGGGGGTGCTGTGCTGCTGGCAGTTATCCTTGCTCCTCCTACATGCTTCCCCAAACAGTACAAACAGAAGTCTAAAACTACATTTCCCCAACTGTATTCCAGTTAGGCGGCCAATGGTAGCCACACAGATGAAAAAGTGTAGGAGAAAAGAACCTATCTATTCTTCTCTTGATCATGCTGCTACAGAGCAGCAAGCCTCTGTCAGTTCCTCCAGTGGGGTATCCAGAGAATCAAGGGCTCTTGTAGCAGCTACATAGCAGTGGAGTAGAAGATGAAAGGCTGCAAACAGGACTTACTCCTACAGTCAGAGACATTCTTCAATCCCTGCCTCTGGAAAGATCTTTTCCCCCTTCTGTTCTTCCAACCCTTTCAAGAATTTGTAATCTAGTATCCCAAACCATTTCCTTTCTGTTTGAAATATGTCAAGTAGCTTTTGTTCTTGCCCTCCTCATATGATGCTTAATTAAAAAAAAAATCAAGTAGAATAATTTATACCTGTAGTTATGTTAAAAATAAAATCATCAGACACAGAATTTGCTATGGTTACAGGTTCTTGGACACCAAAGACATTCCTGAACATTTACTTTAGCTAAGAAAGAAAAAAAACTGAAGAAGGGTGGGGAAAGGTTTGAGATAAAGAGAAGGAAATACAAAACAAACAAAAAATAGGTTACACATGCATGCATCAAATATTATACTGTGGGTGTCTTTTGCCGGAGAGGGTGGGGGTGAGGGTAGGAGAAGATAAAGGGCCAGGGATATAGCCTGTGTCTGAGGGCACAGAGGGCCTGGGCGCATAGTTTCCAGCATCTGAGAAGGAAGGAGGGTAGGCAAGAATAAAGGGCTGGGGTGTGGCTCAGTGTAGGGCACTTGCCAAGAATGGGCAGGGCCCCAGGTTCAATTCCAAGTGCTGTAAAAACAAAATGAGACAAAAAAGAAAAACACATAACAGGATAGTATTTTTAGTTTAGATGTTTATAATTTGGAAGTCATGATGGTTTATACTGTCAAAACATGAGAGGAACCAGAATCTCTAGGCACATCTGTAAGGGAGTTTGTAGATGGATTAATTAGGTTGCAAGATCTACCCTAGATGTTGTCAGCATTATTTCATAGGCTGGGGCACTATAGTGGACTGAATTAAAAGGAAGTGGACTAAAGAGATGGCTCAGTGGTTTAAGAGAAGTTGTACAATCACAAGGACTGGAGTTTGGATCCTAACACCTATGTAATAAGGCAAGTATTGTGCAAACACTTGTCACTCCAGCTCCAAAGGAAGCCAGCCCTCTTCTGGTCTTCACATGTGCACTTACACACAACACATAGATGCACACAAGCACACACACACATGCACATACACTAAATATTAGAAGGGGGGAAAGGGAGAAAGATGAACATCAACATACATCTCTGCTTCCTGACTATAGACGCACTGGCTCATGTTGCCANACACTCCTAGTCATCAAGGACAGTATCCTCAACCTCTGAGCAAAAATAATCCCTTCTTTTAAGTTACTTTTATCAGCTATTGAGTCAGAGCAATGAGAAAATAAATTAATATATAAGTGATCATTTTTTTNGGGGGGGACAGGGTTTCTCCGTGTAATTTTGGTTGTCCTGATACTTGAGCTGTAGACCAGGCTCATAGAGATATGCTTGCCCCTGCCTCCTGAGTGCTGGGATTAAAGGCATGCAACATCACCACCTGGCTTGTATAATCAAGTTTTAAAGGGGGCCAACTAAACAAAAATAAAGCATAAAATTTCCAAATCAGTAGTTTAGTAGTGAAGAAAAGAAAATCAATGGGGGAAGCTAATAAAATAATAATGGGACTAGATACCACACACACACACACACACACACACACACACACACACACAGAGAGAGAGAGAGAGAGAGAGCGCGCACAATAACAGGAACAGAATAGATGTGATTAAAAAAAAGTAGCAGCAGCAAAGGGTGAGATGAAAGAAAACAAACAAACACAAAACAAAACAAAACAAAAACTAAAGTGCCAATGATCACAATAACCGTAAAAGGACTGATGGCCTATCCATTTAAATCTGTAGCTGGAAGCCAAGAGAGACAGTCATGCCTGTAATCCCAGTATTCAAGAGACAGAACCAAAAGGATTGCCACCAAGTTCACAAGCCTGGTCAACATAGCAAGTTCCAGGACAGCCTGTTCAAAAGGCCAAAATAAACAAATAAATAATTCAGAGCCAGATTTTAAACAACAACAACAACAACAACAACAACAACAANAACCAGCCACTTACCAAGTAAAATTTAAAAATAAGTGACATAGGTAGAAAGTAAACACAGGGGAAATAACATACTAGACAAGCCCTAATCAAATAAGAGCTAGTGCATCTATATTAATATTAGGTAACATAGATACTAAGACAAATGCATTATTAGAAATATATAGGCCAGCCAGGTGGTGGCTGCACATACCTTTAATCCCAGCAAAAGCAGGCAGATCTCTGAGTTCAAGGCCAGCCTGGTCTATACAGTGAGTTCCACGACAGCTGGGGCTACACAGAGAAACCCTGTCTCAAACAAACAAAACAAAACAAAACAAAGAAATACAGAGGCCCTGCTCTCTGTACAGCTCCCATGGTGGGCATGGGATAGCAAGTGCTACTTACTGGTCACCAACAATGACAAGATACAAGACTGTGTGCTGTATAACCTGCACACAGGTGCCTAATCCTTGAAAGTAGGTCCCAGCACCACAATAGGGATAGAAGACAACCACTGTTTTGTCCTTCAAAGAAACCTAACTGGCACTAGAAGCCCACCCAGGAACAGGGCTATTTTACCTGAGGAATGAAAGCCAGGGGTCTGGAATCTCTCCCTTGGAGGTGACTGGGATGGCAGCAAGGCTTAGGTGATGATTTCTGCTGTTTCAACTATAAGCAGTGTCAGGAGCAGAGAAGCCGCTCTGGTTACTGTGGACTTTATTGCTACAAAGGATAATTTGTCTGAATTTAGACAGATCCTAAGAACTCTGTTCTTTCCTATATTAATCAGTGTGAACAGCTATCAACTTATTATGAAAAGAAAATGGCTTGAAACCAGCACATTTATGTACCAGGCAGACATCTACTGGGTGTGCTGGCAGATGCATCTACTCCTGGCCAAGCGCCAGAGATCACTTGAGTATGAGTTCAAGGTCAGTCTGGATAAACTTACTGAGAGCTCACTGTGTCTCTCCCCAAAGCAGACAGCGTTAACTTCTATTTTATCTTACAAGTACTTGGTTTTATAAAGAAGATCCTAGTAATTTCTTTTACAAGTATGTATGCTGTGTGGGGGGTATGTGATGTCACAACAAAGGAAGTGTAGACGTCAAAGGATAACCTGCAGAAGTCGGTTCTCTTATTTCACTACGTGGGATCTGGAGATCAAACCAAAGTTGTCAGGCTTGAAGGCAAGAACCTTAACTAACACTCTAAGCCATCTCACGGGTCCCTGATAAAATATTTTAAAGAAAAAAAAGAAAAGAGAAGACTGATCAGGTGTGACTATGTATGCCGACATCCCTAGCATTCAAGTATCTGTGGAAGTTTGTGGTGAGTGACACCCTGCCTCAAAACAAAACAAAAGGAAGTCACACAAAGATTGTATGTATGTGCAGACTTAATTCAGTGGTAGATCAGTTGCTTGAGATGCATGAAGACCTGAGTTTAATCCACAGCAGGGATCAGGGGAAGGGCAATAAGCAAAGAAACTAGTAAGAGTCAGGCAGTCTCAAAATTCAAGGCAAGATTACAAGCTTGAGGACAGCTTGGGCATCCTAGTGATTTCCAGGCCAGCGGGGGCTACAAAATGAGACCCTGTTAAACAAAAGCTTAAAAGCTGGGCATATGTAACCCCAGCATGTACAAAGTGGAGGCAAGAGGATCAGTGGTTCAAGGCCAGGATGCAATATATAAAAACCAAGTTTTAAAACTGGCCTACTCCGGTAATCAGATTGGTAAATATCCTATCATCACAGAGCTTCCATTCAGTAACTGATGAAAGCAGATGCAGAGATCCACAGCCAAACTCCATGAGTCCAGTCGAAGAGAGATTTTATGAGCAAGGGGCATCAAGATCATGATGGGGAAATCTACAGAGACAATCAAACCAAACTAGTGGGAACTCATGAACTTTAGACCAACAGCTGTGGAGCCTCCATGGGACTGGACTAGGTCCTCTGCATAGCGAGACAGTTGTGTAGCTTGATCTGCTTCAGGGGCCCCCTGGCAGTGGGATCAGGATCCATCCCTGGTGCATGAATGGGCTTTTTGGAGCACAGTGCCTATGATGGGACACCTTACACAGCCTTGGTTCAGGGGGAGAAGCTTGAACCTGCCTCAATTGAATGTGCCAGACTCTGCTGACGCCCCATGCCTTGGAGGAGGCGGGAAAAGGGAGGAGAGAGGCATCTGTGGTTGGTATGTAAAATGAACAGAAAATTTCTTAATTAAAAACAAGAAAAATTATCTCTTTATTAATATCTATATTAACTGTGTATNTGTATGTATTATGGGATGTATTATATGAATTTGTTGAATGGGGAAATGTCCTGTAATCCTGACATACCCTCAGTAGTGTGTATTCACAGTGACAGAGCACACTATCCATTACTTGTTTTCCTGTCTGTAAATAAAACTAGCCCTACTGACACTTTTATTTAAAGAACTTGAAAAACACTATGGATGGTCTCAAAGAGTAAGGAAAAAATTCTTCAAAACCAACTGTAATGGCTATTCTTNAAAAAAAAAAGAAAAAACAAACAAACAAACAAACAAACAAACAAACAAAACAACAGTAAAGGCAGAGCAAGTTCCAGGACAGCTAGGACTACACAGAGAAATCCTGTCTCAAAAAACAAACAAACAAACCCAGCAAGCTGGGCAGGCGTGGTGACAAAGCCTTTAATCCCAGCACTCAGGAGGCAGATGGCTCTCTAGAGTTCAAAGGTCAGCCTGGTCTATATAATGAGTTTCAGAAAACAAACAAACAAAACCCACCAAACAAATAACAACAATAACAAAACCCCCAACCAACCAACCAACCAACCAACCAACCAACCAACCAACCAACCAAACCTAAAAAGCCCTCACAAAAGTAAAGGGCCACTTGTCACCAAGTTTAATGACCCGAGTTTGATTCCTGGGTCCCAGACGNTAGGAGGAAAAGAACAGACTCCCACAAGTTGCTCTCTATTCTGCACATATGCACTGTGGCATATGGGCACTTGCAACCTNACATTCATGCACTAATAAAATATAATAAAATTTAAAAGCTTAAAAAGGAATGTCAAACTCAGGAAGAAAATTAGTTTTAAAAATTCAAAGCTGATTTTGAAATTTTATTCTTTAAAAACTCTTGTGTCACAGGTTTCTATATTTTAACAATATATGATGAAATAAAGTGTATATATATATTTTATATGTACACAATGAAATAAAGTATATTTATACATATTTTTATATATTTATAAATATATATTTATATATTCTTGACAATTAATGGTAGGAAGGGTATCAAACTGTCTTCCTATGGTCTACACTTGGAAGAGAACCTAATCTTTATCAAATGTAAACATGAACTAAGATTAACACATGTATGGTGAGTTTTACTATTTGAATACATTAGAAACCCTTTGCTACTCATGTATAAGCTTTCAATACATATACAGAAACATTCACGGGCTAGGGTTCAGTAGCAAAGCACAATCTAAAATTCACAAGGTCCAGGTTCAATAGATCAGCACCAACAACAGCAAAAGACCTTTGGAAATGACTAGGTCTGGAGATGCAGCTCAGTGGTACAGTGCTTGCTTCACATATGCATGATATTCCCTAGGTTCAATCTCTAGTGCTGACAAAAAGTTAAATGATTATTTTATATTCTAACAAGCTGATAATTTTATGAGAATGTCATCATTTTTCAGCCTGTGGCTATGTTACATAGCTCAGCAGTAAAACCTGAGCACTCAAATAAGTTCTCTGTCTGCTGAACAATATGTTCACTAATGCACTGATGAATTAGTAAAAAGGCCAACCAACCTTTTAAGATATTGTTAAGGGGGTTCAACTACTGTTACCAATTTATAGAGAATCACTTTTGTCCTGTAAATCCTTAGTATTTACCAGTGCTTGGCATTCAATGACAGTAAGTACAAGTCTCCAGAATGAACACAATGTCCTCCAACTGCATCCATACAAACAAGAAACTTTCTACATAAGTAGATTTACCATCAGCTTGAGAATATTTGATGCAACAGAATTAACAGGTTCAGGAATGTAAGTTATAAAGTACAAATCTTACAAAGAAGCAAATCTAACAAGCACAAGGCTCTGGGTTTCATCCAAAGCACCACAAGATGGGACATGACTGACATCCCAGTACTCAGGAGGCAGAAGTAATAAGGTAAGGAGTTCAAACTCATTCTGGCTACACATTGAGTTCAAGGCCAGCCTGGGATAAGAGACCCCGTTGGACAAACAAACAGGAGAGAAATTTGAATAGAAAAAAAGAACATTATTAAGCCTACCAGTGATAGAAGGTATAACAAAATAGCTTCAGAAAATACCAAGATTAACTAGAATTTTTTAAAACCTGGGGGTGGGGGTGGGGAAGCAATTTATATGTTAAACATTGATATAAGGAAAGTCATGTTATTCGTGAGATTAGGGATGTTCAGGAAAATGCATTAGGCAGGTTTTGTCATTAGAAGACATCAGAGTGGGGCTGGAAAGATGGCTCCATGGTTAAAAGCAATGGCTGCTCTTCCAGAGGACCTGGATTCAACTCCCAGCTCACAGTGGCTCACAATGGTCTCTAACTCCAGTCTCAGGGGATGATGCATATTTCTGACCTTCTAGGGCACCAAGCAGCACACATATACACAGACATACATGGAGACAAAACACCCATATACATTAAAGAAACAAACAACAAGCAACCAATAAAAGATAAGTGTCATGTGTAAGATTTAAGAAGCCTTTCATGAAGGAGAGAATACATTTCTGCCCTCTGTGTCCTTTCTCATGGTTTTATGAGCTTACGATGTCTGAAACTGGAGCAGCCATACTGCATTAAGAGCTGAGGTGCTAAGAATGGTGGAACAGCAGGAAAGGACATGAATCCTGAAAGCCTTAGAACCACTCTACGGTCCTGGGCTAGCTTTTTGTGCTTCTTTGCCAAGAGAGAAAAATAACTTCTACCTTGTTCAAACTACTACTAGTTTCATTTTCCTGCCACATGTAACCAAGCATAATTCTGATTAAAGACAAAGCATGTCGGATTTAGACTTGGACAAGCAGGTTTTGTCTGAGGATGGAGAGGAAGCATCAATAAGAGAATGGAACAGTGTAGGCAAGAAGAGGCCTTCCGGGAGATGAAGCAAGAGAATGTGATGAAAGGAGGCTGAACAGCAGGCCGGTGAGCTTGGACTTCATCCTGTGACAGATAATCGGGGCAGATAAACTTACTCCCAGCCAGGACTGTCCAAGGTCACTCCTGTAACACCCACCGCTAGGCAGCCTTTGAGAGAACCTGCAGTAGACGGAACTGGAGGTTTCACTCTGAAACGGTCTATGTAACAGTTCTCTTCCTTTTCTACCGTGCACAAAATCACCAGGCAGGCCTGTTTTTAAAATTTTGTATTTTTGGTTTTTTTTGTTTTGTTTTGTTTTTAAGATAAAGTCTCTACATAGCTCTGGCTATTCTGTAACTATGTAGACCAGGCTGGCCTTAAACCCACAGAGATCCGCCTGCCTCTTCCTCCAGAGTACTGGATTTAAGGTGTGCGCCACCACACCTGGCCCGTATCTTTTTTAAAAAATAATTATTTTTAAGTTTGTGTGTTTTGTCTGCATGTATGTCTGTATACTACTACTCATGTGCCCACAGAGGTCAGAAGAGGACATTGGATCCTCTGAAACTGGAGTTACAGATGATTGTGAGCCACCATGTGGGTGCTGGGAATACAACCAGATCCTCTGGAAGAGCAGCCAGCCTGGCCAGGTGTTCTTTAAACACACTATTTCAGTCGAGAGTTCTACTTCAGCTAGTCTTTCTAACACACTTCATTTAGTTTGATTAAAATAATCTCTAGAAAACTTGCTACTGGCATCTTAAAAAAAACAAAAAAAAACAAAACCCAAGCCACAGCACGCACATACAC
This sequence comes from Neotoma lepida, assembly GCA_001675575.1. Classification (NCBI taxonomy): domain Eukaryota; kingdom Metazoa; phylum Chordata; class Mammalia; order Rodentia; family Cricetidae; genus Neotoma; species Neotoma lepida. The sequence continues at coordinate 296,495 of LZPO01097186.1, read as the reverse complement.
ATTATGTATTTAGTTTTGTTCATATTTCTAAAGTGGGCCAAAGTTAAGGTTTTTATGCTATATCACCATGGGCTCACTGTATTATACTTGACAGCTTCTGTTTCCTGACTGCTGGGATTATTAGGTGTAATCCACTATGCCTAGCTAGAACTAATTTTAAAACATTAAGTTATCTTCAGTTCTAGATAGTTAAATGATCTCATAGCTTATATTAAAAGGAGAACTTAGTCATCACATGGCCTATGGGATAGTTAACTTTTAACAGCTGCTACCATTTCTCAATATAGTTTCAACACAATACCAGCTACAATGAAGTTTATAGATAGGTTGTGTTTCTGTTTAAGACTGATACAAATTGAGAGACAGATATCTGTGTTTTTAATGCTCACACATATTTAATTAATATCCTAGTTAAAAACAGGTGCCTATCTGATTTCCTTAAAATTTCGCTTTCTAATTTTATTTCCATTGGTCTCTTACCATGAGTGTATACCATTCATAAGGGGTAGAATAAGTGACCTTGTCCTACTCCTTGCAGGGTCCAGCTATCTTTTAAAGACAACAAGCTACCATAAAACTTTAAAAGTATATTTAACTGAATACTTTGACCTTAAAGGTCAATTGGAACAGAGACAATAATCAACTTTTTAGATCATGTAACTGTTCTTCCAAATAGAAGAAACAGGTGATTTGGCTCTCAAGAACACAAAGTGTGCC